>JAULKQ010001893.1:0-62814 GCA_032356285.1 Smithsoniella earleae
TGAAGCTACTCACAGTAACACATCATGCCACCATGCTAGTCTTTATACTGCTTGGCGAATGCATGGAAGAACTGGGCTCAAGCTCAAGCAGCCTTAGCAGCTGCCGCCTGTTCCTGTGGCATTTGAACATGAATATTGACTGCTCAACCCAAGGTAGTGTTCCAGGAGAGAAGCTTAAAGCAACAGTTTGCGACCGATTTTAGCTGTTTCTGATGTCTGTTTCGCAGAAGCGAGCGCTTGAGGTCTTTCACTAGTATCTCACCTCGCTGGTACACGAATGGCACCCTTACATCACCTTCTATACTCGCAAAAATCTGCACGCTAAAAAGGCCACTACTTGCAGAATAATTTTGTTCATAGATTGCACACTAGTCTGTATTCAACACTGGTGGAAACTAGATATTAAATTATATTAAATTCATTCACATGCCAGGTCAAGCCTGCACGCTCGAGAATGCGGATTCCGGCCACCGGGCGCTCGTTCTACGTCACAGCCGCAGCATTTTACTTCTCCTTTCTGGCCTGGATTGACCGTGGTGACTTCCCGAGGCGACGGGTGAATTGTGAAAGCACTAACTGTAATGATTGTAGCGAGCGAACAACTTAGTGCGTTAGGTCTCGATGTCAGGGAAGTAAGTCGTAGTTACGGTCTACCTCAAAGGACGGGTACAGTCCCCACTGGTGGCCACTCAAGCCAGGAGCATGTTCAATATACTCCTGAGTGTGTCAGGTGCGACAGAATGGTGGACTTAGCCTCACATAGGGGCATCATGGTGACTTGTGTCAGAATCATGACACCAGGTGTGTAGAGCTGAACAGCTGAAGCTTGGGAAAACCAGGCCAATCCAAATGCCAGACACATCATTGCATCTGAGATACCAAGGGGATGCGTCGGCTCCCTAATAAGGGAGTGGTGAGCACAGATAGAAGGGGACTGGCAGTTCTCTACTAGCTGGGATTTACCACAGTTGTTTTTACCACTGCTTTTATCACTGTATCTAGCACAAACCATGGCAAGCTTAACAAAATAACAACAGTCAGGCCCCCCTGGAGTCCACTAATGCACAACACGAGGATCTGCCTCCCAGTAAATCACCGTCTATCCAGATACTTGTTGTGCACAGGGCATGACATTAACACAGATAGTTTACTGGGGCACCAGTTATCGAGAGTAGATGTTGATTTGCATGAGTGGTTACCAGGGGCCTAGCCGGGCCTTTGGTTAGGGAGTGGTGAGCACAGACAGAAGGGGACAAGTTTCTGGTAAATATCGGAATGTGCAACGTGAGCGACTAACTGTCCTCAGGCGCGAGCGCTTTTATGGATTTGTCACATCTAATATCTGGGATTTGCTGCGGTAGCCATTGCTACTTATTACAGCATCTGCTGTGAACCCTGGCAGCTTAACAGTTTACGCAGACTTTGTATCCCCTTCTAGCCACACTTTGTTAAGCTGTAGAAGCCACCCGAAGCGAATAGGACAATTGAAAGTAGATCAATAGTATCTGCATGAGTGGCTACCAGGGGCTACGGATTCGGGACTGAGTAGGCCCCTATTTATTAGGAGTGGCAAAGGGGTTGTGTGACAGGCCAGTCCACTGGTCTACGGCTATCCAGGTTTCACTATGGTGACTGCATATATTTAAGTATAGTTAGTTCTCTCTCTCTCTCTTAAGAAGAACCCACTTGTCTCTATAAAGGGAGCCAACACATCTGCGACCCATTGCCTGGGCCCCTGGAAACTCATACAGACCCTAACCTCTCCCAACAGGCTCAGGGAACTGCATATTGGCTTTCAAATTGGGGGGAAGTTTTCAGTTAAAAAGCCACTACTTGTTGGTTGAGCTGCTTTTGAATGTGCTTCACCTGCTCACTGGTTGGATGGCTTGTACTGGCTCTATACAGCACACCTTATTCCCGACATTACCGTATAAATGACCAACATGATGGCAAAGATAGATAAATAATTCTACACCAAACTAGGAGGTACTTCTGTTGAATGTGTTGCAGGCACATTTTACACAGTCTGTGTCGTATTGACTGACAGAGCCTTGTGGTTAACCCTGTCTAGAGCTCCAGCTATACCTATTTGTACTGTTATCTGATATATTCCTGATAAGCCTGGTTCACAGGTGTGTCTGTGCGCAAGAGTTTTATGCAGAGATACACGGTTCAGTCTTGGTGCTCTAGCACTTAGGAGATGAGCACCTTTGACGTCAAGGATCGCAAAAATTTGATCCACGTTCCTGCCGTACACCTTGGTGCAGACAGGCGCTATGTGTCGAAGGAAGCGTTCGTACTCCTGGACATGGAACTTAATCATGCGGTCCTCGGTGGTAATCTCTTTAATGCGTTTTGGATCCACCTTGCCGAGGTGCTGAATCGAGATGGGACGCCCTAGTTTGTCGGTTTTGTAGTATCCCTGTGGATATACTTGCAAGTAATGCTCCCTCTCCGTAAACTTGAAATCATCAAGGATGGTGTCCACCCCCATTTCAGCGCGCCACTTCAAGTGGCTCTTGTACATTGCGCTCGCTTTGTGTAAATCATAGTCTCTCGCGCGAAGGAAGCGAAGTAGCGTGAAATAGTCTGCACGTGGTCCTCTTGTGGTTAGTACTCGCCATCACCACTGCAATTGCGAGTACACATAGCGTTTGCTTCAAAGAAGCAGCCATGTAAGAACCGTTAGTTGACATCCAAACATCAATGGGAAGCTTAATGCGTGCTATGCAGGCAGCTTAGCTATTGCAAATGTTATCGCTTGCTCAAGCGTGTGTCCCACAGCTATTTGTCAACGGGCACCAGCTACATCTATGCGCCAGCAGCTGAATAACTCGAGAAACATGCCATTTAAAGCCTACCTTGACTATCTTTCACTCCTTCTCGACTTAGCTGCTCACGAAGCTGCTGGACGGCCCTTTCCTACATGTGCTCAAGTGAGTTGTAAAGAATAACTCGCTCCACTCAGCATTTCATCAGGCACAACGTACAAGCGGCTGAATACAGGAAACAAAAAGTCAACAGATCAGGTTATGTTCGCAAGGGAGGTGTACCTGTTCATCGGGTGTCTTCCCCCAGTCGTCTATCGCTACGACACTATCTGCATTTGAAGATGAACGACTCCTTCTTCTGGATCTTCGCAATGATAAATGGTACCTGCCTCTCTCTGAAAGCGTTGGGCTGCCCGAGGAAGCCTCGCTACGAGGTGATGCTGGCACCGGGGCCATTCCTAGAGCGCCTACTCACCCCGCACCTTGAGGAAATCAAAATTTGCGATATCTTTGAACAAACATCTGGGGTGTGCGAGTTTTGTTTGCTTTTTAGCTCCGTCTGTCTAAAGCATTTCAAGTGTGTAGGCCAGGAGCAAGGGCAGTATATCACAACAGTCAACAAATATTTAACAATCAGGCGCAAACAAGCACGCATCGACAGTGTGTCGCGATTCAGCGTTCCAGTGTAGAACTGACCCCCAAACGCCCCATCGACGTTTCTTCAGTTATGCGGACATGCAGAAAGAATCCGTCGCATGGAGTAATGCATGTAAGACGCAACGGCAGACATGGCAACTGAGAAAATGCTGTAAGAAGTATTCAAAGAACTTTCCGGCGACCATATTTGAAGCAAGCTGTATAGAATTCTACGCCAAGGGACATCCCTAGTCAAGTGCCATGTCAAAGTATCGACAAAATACATTTTGATTCTGAGCGGATAGGGAGCAAAGTTAGTTTCCCTGCCGTCTGAATTGATTTGTAGCACAGAAGGAAGAAATCTAGTCTGACTACTTTGGCTCTATTTCTTTCAATTTGCAATATCCTCATGATAGCTCTTCAATCTACACAGTTGATCAGATAAGTGAGACCAAGCAGTGAGTTCTTGGATCATCGCGATGCATCTATACACCATCCAAGATACGGGACAGGCTGCATTAATGCCAGGCCCAAGCATTTCCGCTGATTTTCTTCTCCCAGCATACTCAGCACAGATGATAGTATCTAATGCACTCATGTGTCGTATGAAACAGCAGGCTGACCAAATCACCGTGACGAGGCAAGCACGGTTCGAAATTCCACACGGTGTGCCGAATGCAGGGAATGGTTCTATTCTACGCTGTTCGAGTACGCTTGAATATTCAGCATCAGAATTCTCTCTTTGAACAGTGCACCTTGAGCGATTGGCCCGATAACATTTCGCTCCTTTCAATTGTCGCGCGCTCAACGTCCTGCATTATTTTTTTTTCAAACTCAGCCGCGTCCGCCAGCTGTTGTATGCCACCATCAACGAGGGTCCATGATTGGGCAATTAAAAAAATCCTCTTGAAGATTGCCGTACATCCTACGCGGAATTACAGTAAAACCCGATTACGAGAAATCAGCTACGCTCGTGCATGCGTTTGTAACACTGTTTCGGCGACCTGTTAAGCTTCTCTTAAAATACACCAAACTCTCAAAATACGGATCGCTGAGCAACAAGAAATGTAAAGTAACTTGAAAAATGAGGGCGCCTTTAAACTGGACTGCTTCACTCATCAAGCCCAAGCAACATCCACCGACAAATGTGATCTAACGAACACCAAACGCCACATAATGCAAATACCAAATTCATAGTGAGACTTTCATATGAAGTATCATCCAATCATGCACCTTATTTGCTGTTGGTTCACAGGTTTGATGTGACTGTGCTGATCACTTGTATTTGTCTAGATCATGGGGCATCTTGAAGCGGGATTGCTGTGACAAGGTATCGAATGAAGAGCTCGTAGGCAGCAAATGTGACTGCTGATGCTGGTGCAGCCTGCACACGAAATGGGTCTGGTATAAGTAATATGCAGCACATGAAGCAAGAATTGAAGGAATGCTCAACACCATTTAATGGCTAGAGCAAGTAACCCTTAACGGTGAGCCAGTCCATTTCATTTATTCTTTCAAATTTATGGCTCTACATTCGTAAGCCTAAGGTTTGTCGTGTGAAGAAAAGAGCTGCTTTACCTTAACCAAAGAAGGTGCCAAGCCCTTGAAAAATCCTCTCATGCCTTCTGCCTTCAATATGTGCCGGATGCACAATTGCAGGCTACATGTGACATCAGATGGTACGCGAGCTCCATATGCTAGTGATCTTGGCAAGCCTGAAACTTGCATCCTCTTCTTGACAACATCCAATGGATGAGTCACTATCTGCAAGCACTCAAGCCTGAGCAAACCAAGCATCCAGGGATAATAATGATCCTCAGAAAGGAAAAACGTGCTAGACAAAGTGACACTTTTCAGCTATACGGAGAGGCACTTGCTCTTTGTGAATCAAGCAAGTAATTGCTTAGATTCTGATGCACATGCGCAGCACGAGCAGCACCAACTCGGGAAGAGAACGCACCTTACTGACAAGACCAGCAAGAAATCCGATGGCAAGCTGATGTGACACTTTTAGTACTGGATTACTGTCGAGCATGTTCGAATTGTCCATTAGCCTTTTGGAACCTCGTTGCAGCATATCGTACGTTCCAAATTGAATTCCAGCGTACGGAATTATTTCCGCCAGAGTTATCCCTAAACCTTTGAAAAGTCCTTTTGGCCCTTTATTTTTGTATATGCACATACTTGCGTCGAACATGTTGCGGTACACTGGAGGGCTGCCTTGTGACGCCAGAACTGTGCGTAGCAAGTCAAAAGGATACGACACAATCGTTGCCGCTGCTCCAGAGACCGCTCCACAGCCGAATGAAGCAGCAGAAGCCCACTTTGAGTTGCTCAAACCCCGGGAAGCGGTAATCTCTTTGCACTTATTGTGCACCACAAACTGCACAGAGCAATATGGGACAACCAGTGCTAGAGCAGGTGTCGTTCCCCTCCATAGTCCCTGCAAGGCGCATCATAAGTTGAACACAGCGAATGAAATGAAGATTATTGTCCAGGAGAGTCAAGCAAGGACGATATAACGGCAAATCTGCAGATAGTCGCACAGTGTGGTCAGTGACGGTTCAACAAGTCCACAGACAGCGAGAGCCTGCGAACATTATGGGCAACGCTACCATGCTTATATAAGTACGAAAATTGCGTGATATGGCAACATTGTGGCTCACCTTGACGCCTTCTTCTCGCCAGATGCTGCTCAGCGCTTGGGCAACGCTATGGTACTTTGAGTGGACCCTTCGGGCCACAGGCTCAAGTTGTACTTGCATACGAATCTTTACGACATCTAAAGGACCAACAACTATCCTGGAACATGCTCCAGCAAACCCCCCCGCTACTGCGTGTACCCAAGGTGGCGCATTTACTGCAGTATCCAAATTGACGCCCATTCCATCAACTCGCGCGGATTAGACCCGTTAGACCTATCGACTGAAATCTTATAAAACTTAGTCTACAGAAATACTTTTCAAAGAGTTGTTAAACAGGCTGGATGCGTTATATACTCACTGGAATAACAGCAACTCTGTGACTATCTGCACGACGTTAACTGTGAACTCGACATATGAGTCTTGCCCTATGTATGTCAAAGTATCCCAAGGTTTGAGGCTACAGTTGTTATTTGGCCTGCTTTGAATCCTGACAGTCCAGGTCAGTGCTCGGGTGCAATTCCACCAGTCTGCATGCATGCATGAGTGCTTCATGGACATGTCCTTTTGCAACATTGTCAAAAACCCGTACTTTATAGTAAGGCATACACACGCAACACAGTGAGACGCGAGTCAGTGCGCAAATCTCCACGTACGCAGAGGTATTTACGCAGAATGGCACAAGAACAAACACAAGCTCGTACACGCCCTGGGCGGGTTCCTAGCAGTCTCCTGAGTAGACATGAAAAAACCCTGGCATTCTTCCCCATTTGCTTGCAGGGTAGTGCAGTGGTGATTGAGCTGCGAAACATGGTGTTTTTGAGGGGTACACTTTACATGGCTGATACGCACATGAAGTAAGTTGCGATTCTTTTCCTGCATATTTTATGCGGAAGCACAAAACCATTCTTCGTTAGTATGCGATATTTCCACCTAAGAACAAAATGCGGTTTCGTTTGTGCAGTATGTTCTTATCGAAGGTGAAGGTATCAACAGAAGGGGTGTGTTTCACACTAAAACCCTTTACTCAGGGTCTAATTTTCAGGTTGAATTCGGGTAATCGCATCGTTCCTTCGCTGAAGATGCTGATACGCATGAGTTTTTGCAGACAGAAGCACGATACTTCGAGTGGATGTACGTCAAGGTATGCTGACTTAGTAGGCTCGTGTCAAAGACGCGAAACGGTGCCATAAAATTTTTAAAAATCAACACAACATGTTCTTGTGTCATTCTCACAGGCTCGGACGATTCGCATGATCCACTTGGACAACAATATGGATTTTCGAGATTTTGTATTGTCAGAGGTGCGAGACTATTCATTTGCGGAAGACACAATTTTCAGACAGAAAAAAAATTCAGCACTTGCACGATATGCAGCGAGCTCAAACAGCAGCAGATCACGCGCAGCGAAGAGTTTCTTTGCTTTCCAACAATCCGCTGGAAACCGAACTGTCAGACCGTGGGAGGCCTGACGGGTTCTAGTCTTCCTATTGAGCATGAGATGAAATCGTGAGAATTCGGCTCCGCCAAGTGCCCACAGCTAGCATCAGTAGCGCTGGCATGGCACGCATGTTGCACCATGCATCAATGCCTATATTTCCCTCGAAGTTCAATGCTAACTTGCCAAGCGCTTTGGTCAAGCTTTATATTGTAGACAATTAATTCCGGTAGATCTCAAATGACGTCGAATGCGGTTTTGAGCTGCACAGTGTTCTGTCAGCAGCGCAGTGAACTAAATTCTGTCGAGAATTGAACTTGTGAAGAGAAATGGACGACGCAAACAAAATAGATACAGATATCTATGATGATGAAGCCTTCATAGGAATGGAGGATGGGAAGATTGTCGATGGGAAAGTCCTGGACGATATAGATCCGGAAGGTGTGTTGCGCAGCAAATTTGCAGAACTAGACACTAAATTTAGTACTAATATAAAAGCGCGCACTCATATTCCTTTATTAATCGTATTCCAGCGAGTAGGGGAAGTGAATATGCAAATAGCAACTACTTACAACATTTGTCACTGCTCAATTTAAGGATATTAGTACCCAATAACGTTGATAACGAACGCATTATACTTTGCATCTGCTCGCTGGAGCGCATTTCTTTGAACCGCGTGTTTGGGTACCGGCTTACGGAATCACGGGAAACAAATGGGTAGATATCTGCTGGAGAGCACTGCGCACTGCCTACCAACATATTGACCGTAGTAGTATTCAAGTCGTAAACCGAAGCTGTGTGGATTAACTAGCTTTGATGGTGTTGGCCTGCAACACGGTTGAGAGCGGAGCGAGCCACAATCCATACTTTGAATCGTCGCCTTTGCTTATATTTTGTGACAACGTGAAATTAACTGTGAAGGAGACTCTGCGTTTGAGTATTTGCAGATGAAGACGAGTTTGACGATCTAGAGGAAGATGACGATGAAGAGCCGTCTGCGGGCATGACAGGTGCAGGCGACCTTGGTCCTTCAACCCGTGGGGACACGATTACGGCTGAAAATGATGATGAAGTGTCTGATATGGATGCCGTGATTAACAATCTTCCTGACACTGCTTCTAGACATCTTTCAAGGCACACGGACAGCGTGGTGGCCCTCGACTGGTCAGCGAACAAGCCAGAGTTCATTGTTTCGGGCGGCTGCGATGATTTTGCTTACTTATGGCGTCTGGGTAAAAGCGGTGTGCTTATCTCATTACGCGAAACCTCGTGAAACTTGTAGCTCCCATCCTGACATTAACGCTGGACCCCGCAGATTCCGAAGCCGTCCAGATATCCGGGCACACCGACACTGTTGCCTGCGTTTCCATCGATCCTACCGCGGAAATTTTTGCGACTGGAGGGATGGACGGGTGTGTAAAGTTGTGGGATTTGGGCTCGGGTGAACTAAAGGGCACGTTACAAGGTCCAGCTGAAGCAATCGAGTGGCTATCATGGCATCCTCGCGGCCCGGTACTAGCGCTTGGCTCTCAAGACATGTCTTGCTGGATGTTTAATTGCTCTTCGGAAACTTGCATGCAAGTGTTTTCCGGGCACTCGGGATCTGTGATGGCAGGTAAGTAGTCAAAGTTGTCCACCGCATCATCAATACATGTACCTATATACTGCCCATGAAGAGTGGGATGTACATTTTTTTTTTGGATGCTTGTTTATTCCCTGTGTTATTTTTGATCCATGTTGCAATTTGGTGGTTATCATTATTATTCATCAACAGCTTCGGTGCGCATTGAGTGTCAGGATTGTTTCGGTTTGTGGTTTAGAGGCAACTGTTGCTTGCTGCCCAACCAAGCCAAAAATTCTGAATTCAGGTGGATTTACACCAGATGGAAAATTGGTGGTCACAGCTGGTGGGGAAGGGGATGGGTCCATCAAAGTTTGGAATCCCAAGTCAGGTAGCTGCCTACACACAATTAGCGGGAGCCACAGGAGTCATGATACGCAAGGTGTCACTTGTATGGCTTTTGCTGCAGACTCAACTGTAGTTGCGACTGGTGGGGTTGATGGCGCTGTAGCAATATGTAACATCACTAATGGTAGGTCTGTTGCGAAGCTTGAGCAGCATGAAGATAGTGTAGAGAGCGTTGTTTACGTTCACGATAAGAATTTGCTATTAAGTGGTAGCATGGATGGTAAAATTATTGTTTGGGACACTGCAATGCTCATGCCTAGAACTACACTGTCCCATGGGGCTGGAGTAACTTGTCTCTCGGTATTTGGTGGAAGCCCTCTGGTGGTGAGCGGTGGAGTAGATGGGGTAATTCGAGTGTTCAACATGTTGACAGGAACCATGGAACGCGAGGAAGGCGCAGGGGATGTTGTTCAGTGCGTTGCCTGGCTGAGCAACAAGAGAGTTGCTGCAGGCAGTGATGATGGAATCATTCGAATATATGATCTGTAAGTGCTTGTGTCCACTAAGAGACGCTCATTATTCTTGATAAATGCATGGGATTCAAACGCTCATTTAGATAGATACGCACAACTAATCAGTTAAGTAGATACGCTATTTCTCATGGAAGGATCTAGAGTAGTGTTATCTACTACCGTACTTGCCTACGACTACATTGTAGCATTGCGGGCTTGAAATTGGCGGTACTCTTGCAAATGCAGGATGCAGGTGTGCATGTAGGATGATGCAGAGTAGTTTCCAGCGCATGGGACAGTAAATGTATCAACCAATCTTTATATTTAGACCCAACTCAATTGCAACGTCGAGCATCTCCGCTTGACTTGTCAGGTCGCTGAATGCAACGTACAGTCACGCATCAAGCGGCGAGAACGGTTACCACGGGCAAGCTCTTGCGACACTTCGCTAATGATGCTCATGCTATACTCTGTGCCTCTTGCCTGCTCTGCCAAGAGCCTCGTTGGTCAACAACGTTCAAGGCCACGCTGCACTTTCATTCATGCAAGTACCTGGAGTAGCCAGGATATTAAGTGAAAAGATATTTCTCAAATTTTGTACCGTATAGTTTCCGTCAATCACAAGGTTGCGTACTGAGCTCAAGAGTCAGCTCTGACGTGGGTGAGACCCAGAGTTTGGGACTTACTCTTCAAAATGATGTGAATTTTCGAAGTATTGTTGTGTCTTAAGCTTCTGCCGGCATTGTTTCCTTCCTTACTTCACAATGGACAATTTTTGACAGAATGCGGAGAATCACGATTGATGTTGTCACTCTCACCCAGTCAGTGGTGATTGGTGCAGTTTGCTGAGTAATCTTTAGCCCATGGATAAGCTCTAAGCTGTGCACAGTCAAAGTCACAATGATTCAGTCCAATCAAAATCATGAGGAGGAAAATGAAGAAAACTGAATAAAGTTATGTTACCTTTTGCAGCCCCAGCTACCTTGTCCACTCCTCACAGGATTCTTCACCGGGAAGCTTATTCACCGATATTACAAAGGTAGACTAGTGTCACACAGACTTGCTATAATCACTGTCACAATGACTGAACACTAAGTTCGGGATATGTTGAATCTAATAAAGGATCTGATACACCAACAGTTCACCCCTATGCTTATATACCTTATTTCAGTTATTCAATCCACTCCCTAACATCACATGAGATCTGATAGGCTTTTCATAACCGGTCCGGAAACCTCTACGCACTTCCGGAGTTCACTAGAGACTTCCACACACTTCCACCACATTCTAGAATCTACTGATTTCGTAATGGATGCTTCCAGTGCTGTAGCAAATACTGCAACAAGTTATCCTCATGGTAGAGGCTGGCACACATCTTAGGGAAAAAGCGTAATGCGTGGCAGTGCATACGTTACGGGAGTTGTTAGGGGAGAATCGACATCGCTGAAACAGGATTCGCTCACTGAATGCGTACTTATCTGGATACCGTGTTCACACTTCTTGCTGGCTAGGGTAGCACAGAGGGAGATCGCGTGTTACAGTTGCCAAACACGGTACGAAGTTGCGATTCTGAAGTACATGTACTGTTAGTCGAGTTTTGAACGGACAGTTTGTCACACATAAACGTCTGTATTGTTTGCCCGCAGCTAGGAATAGCGATTTGAATAAAGAGAAGAGGAGAGATCGAGATATACACGTAGTCATGATGTAGCAAGTCATTACCCTCGCGATGGACTTTCAACATTACATACTCATCAAGCCACAGCATGTTACATGTGAACGGACTGACAATGACCGCGACGGATTTTATAATTAGAGCGCATGCGACATCTTGTGGCATGTGCATCATGAGCAAATCGGACGATTCAACGCTCACATCGGATGACCAAATGCACACAATGAATCGCCCCTGCCCGCGGCGGACGATTGACCGCAAGCGACGGACGATCAAAGGTACGAGTCGGAAGTTACGGCGCGAAAAACTGTAGTTGTAATTATATTCACTTTCCTGAAATTGGGCAGGACGTTTGTGACATGTACAGAAATCGTTTCTGGTCAGGGGGGCCTCAATTCGCACGTGATAATAACTTACTCCGAATATAATTCCTCTTTTCAACTTCGGCCACGTGTCATGATCACCCGCGTTGTTTCGGGTGTTTCGTACCAAACCAGCAGACTCGCACAGTCGCTGCGTGCAAGCCTTCGCCGCGTGAGCCGTTACCTCCAAAGCTGAGACACGTTTCAGACACCCTTTTTACCCTTTTCCATATATTTTCGCGCAAAAAATTACAGGTTAGGATGTTGTGGGTTGAACGTGTGAACGTGTGAAGGCAGAATGTGGGGGGCGACAGCGGGTGTGATAATACGAGATTATCACAGGTACATATATGACAATAGTGTCTTATAGGCATCGGAATACGCATCGTGAGCAACTCAGAGTCCTCAGGCGCGGGCGCTTTTGGGGATTTGTCACATTGGTATCGTAGTGGGTTCGATTCTCGCCTGGCGCGCATGGGGTGCCTGGTTATGGGCAGCAGGTGCAGGAGAAGAGTTGACAGGTGTAGTGACGAAAGAGCAGAAAGGAACGATACCATAAATTTAAGAACAGTAACCTTGGGTTCTATCCCCAGTGCTTGGGCACGTTAAAAATGCGAGTTGGTTGGCCATACTATACAGAGTAACAGCTAGAAGGAGGGACAATAGATACAGAAAACAACGGTAAGAGCTGCAGAAGACAAGATGAATAATCACTGGATTCAGTGACACTCTCTTTTAACGAATACAGTAGCAGCACGCTGCGACAGTATCCGAAGAGGAACACAAAGTGCTGCTTACCTTCATTTAAAGTTCGGGCTCCATACTCAAGGCGCTTGCCACCTTCTAGTACCCTCCGGATGTATGGGTGAGACTTGAACTTTTGGAACTCTCGGTAAGGGGACATGAACGTATTCCAGTAGTCTAGCCCAACAACAAATCCGACAGCAACTCGGTTTTCTGACATATGGTACAAAAAGCCTCCTCCGTAAGTCCACGAGTCCAGTGGGAAGCCAATCGTGTGCTCTACAAGCCCTTCTTTGTGGTTGCTAGCATCTACCTGCCACACTTCTTTAATACCCAACCAATAGGTTTGATGCTCTGCTCCTACTTGGTCTCTCAGCCCGAGGCTGTTGATCAGCTGCTGCAAAACTGTGCCGCAGATGGCAATCAGATCATACACATTCACGGATGCACAACATGAGATACTGTCCGTAGCTGAAGACTGATCAAACATTGGGATCAACTGCTGAGATTCAATGTGAGCAATATGGCAGCATGTGCTACTCTAATTCATGTTCAAAAAGTTTCTGTAGTGCCCGCGTACCTCGGAAAGAGATCCTCGACACCCTTCAGCAAACATTGTTACACGAGCATTAAACTGTGTGCCAGGTGTGAACCCTGCCTTCTTTTCCCCATTCTTACTGATTCCCATATCGCGGCTGATGACCCCTGAAATAGTGCCATTCACATCCTTAACTATTTCACTTGCTGCACAATTGGTCAAGACATCTACTCCTTCCTCTTCTGCTCTTTCCCCAAGCCAACGGCAGAGTTCACTACAAAGCATGGATTCTTCCGTTTTATGCGCATTTTCGTAGGCTCGTTCAAGCGGAATAGGGTGTTTTCTAGTGTAACTGTTGGAGCAAACCTCAAGCTTACTATGTAGTTCCCGCCATTCTTCATTTGAAGAGGAACTGGACACCACCATCTACCCCATTCTGTCAAAATTGAAAACCTGTCCCGACGAGACTTCGTGGAAACTGGGGCAGGTTTCTCCATTGTCTGCCACGTGTATAGGTCATCGTCTGGGTCTTCCTTGGGAAAAAGGTCATTCAAAGCTCTCGGGTCTAGCACATTCCCCGACAGTATGTGGGCTCCTGAAAAACACGACAATCGATTTACACGCGTGCAATTTACAGCTGCAGACCATATGCTTCCCAAGGCCTGTTGACTTCCTTGTATACTCGGGCTGGATATCGCCTCTTGTAAAAGTCAAGCATAAGTAATTTCAGCGTTTAGAACATGCCCAAGAAACTGAATTGTTTCTACCCGTGTGAAAAAGTGTCAGTGTGCTGTGGTTTACAGAAAGTTTTTGTGCTTAAAATGAACGTACCAACTTCAGATCCCTTCTCGAGAATGCAGACGCTTAAATTACGGTCTGAATCTTTACAAAGCTGTTTTAAACGAATTGCTGCACTCAAGCCTGCTGGTCCAGCGCCAACGATACATACATCTACGTCAACTTCTTCCCGCTCGGCGGTAGGTAATGATGCCGCTGAACGCCAACATGACAGCGACTCTATAATCAACCCCTGGGAGAAGCGCGAGGATAGGTTTCGTACAGCTGAAGATAGCATTCCGCGAGGCATTCAAAAATCAATAACTAACCATACACGATTTCATATTTTAAATTCTGCCGTGCTAACGCTTGGTTCTTACAAATCCAAAGGTGTTCTTCAAAGCTCCGTACATCTAAATGTGAAAATTCTTAGCTAGAGATACTGTGTTGGCTTTGTGAGGCATTTCACATTGTGCCGGACATTGTAACGGATACTGGGCTCTTGTGCCTTCATAGCCGATGAATTGCGATCCATGGATCGGACTTACTCGGTCAACCTCCAAAAGTTGTCCCGTGCATAACCGTCATAAGCATGAGCTACTAAAATAATGTAAGTCACTTGAATAACAATAAACATCATTTTTGAACCTTGACCATTCACCGGTGAACTCTGACACGTGAACGTTCATCGGCGCGGGCCCCCGCGGGAGTTGAGAGTGGTTTGACACAACGATACGCGTGAACCCCAGGAGCGAGGGAAGTGAGCTGATCAGAAAAAGTTGTATCAAGTGTTCCTTGCCAGTAAATTACAGGGGCTTGTTGGACATTTTACTAGATGCAGTGGGCTTTGAGTCCACTTTACAGAAAAAGCACCCACAATACAAAGGATATTTGCAGACAGTTTGAACACCTGAGTTATTGCATCCGAATGAATCAGATAAGCTAATATACGACTGGGAAAGATTGATGTGTCTCATGCCTGTACTTTACGACAGACTTCCACACTGGATGGATGGTCTATTCTCTCTCACTGTGGTGCCAAGGGTTTACGGGTGGAATGGCAGTGGGTCAACATAAAGCAGCACGTAGAGGCAAGTGGAGACATCAAGAAACCAACCCGAGATCAGGCAACCTCATCTTATTTTCGTTTATTTCTACTCATTTTTTCACATTGGGTATGATCCTAAGAGGGATGAGTACACACACCGGATACTTACAACTATGCATCTTTGGTCTTCTTGTTACATTTCTTTGGAAGCCATTGTAAATTGATGCACTAATGCTGCTGGAGTAAGCCTTGGACAGATGGTGAACCAGTGACAAATGTACAAGAGTCCAGAGTGAACAGGCTGTATCATATTAATCCAACCCAACAAGGTTTATAACATGCTGTAACTATAGTCAGTTTTTGACACGTGAATGTAAAGGAGAGTTGTGAGATGGTGTAGAGAGGTCGCATATGAGAGACTGATGGAGCCACACTGAAAAACTGGCTGTCCTTGTTACATAATGATTGCCTGAGAATTCTGTTCATTAATTGTCTGGGTCTGCTTTGTATCTTTCTGTTTCTCTGAGATGAGGCTAGCACATGGGAAGTAAGAGAAGACTCTTGCTACATGACACCCACTGAGCCCTTCCTTTCCCTCACACTCTTGAAGAATTTAACAAAAATGAGAGACTCTCGTACAGCCATGCTAGTAACTTCGGCAATAGATTTGACCAATGTTAAACCTGCATCTTCAGCCCAGTGAACAGAAACTCAATGGTGCCACACTAGGGCGAGAAATCACACTCCTAGCAAACAATCTGTGTACAGAAGTAATCAAGCATAGATTGCACAAAAGCTTGTTGGCCTCAGATCTTGTAGAAGAACGGCGCAAACGAAGCTGATTTGGAAGCACAATTGTATGAAATCATCTGAATATTTGCAGACATTATTATGTACTCTGTATCAGGCTTTGTAATGACAGTACTTTCTCTGTAACAAGGAATCGATTTATTCTCCATAAGCCAACACGATCTAGATAGAGATCAAAGCAGCTCCATCCTTCTTTGACTTGGCAGAGTTGACATGAAAATATTGTGCGGATCATTCTAGATGTGATTGCACGAGTTTGCGATAGATATTCGTGGACATATATGGAACCAGAATGTTGCTATATCGCATCAATCTCGCAGACCTATTTCACACTTCGTGATATCGGCGCATTTCTTACTTCAAATTATCTTTACCATTGTTTTCCATTGTTGTAAGGTGCTCTCTCGTTGGTATGACATCAGCTGTTTCCAGTTCTCACATGTAAATCTCCCACTTGTGTAGTTGATAGTGACCACAATACCATGGTTGGCAAGAGTTAGAACTCCAGTCAGCCTTTGTTGGTGTTGCCAGAGTCCATTATTCTGGAAAGCTCACTTTGTATACAATTCATCCAATACTAGCTCTAAAAGTAACAGTTTGCTGTGAAAGAGTTCGTGTTTCTTTCTCATCAATTACGAGAGATTAGCTGGCGTTGCTTGCTTAAAGTACAAAGAACAAAGCCTAAGGCTGCTCGGCAGCAAGCTGCGCCTTTCCTGCCATGCTACGAGAGCTCGTGGGAAACAACTGATTTTGTTTGGTAGCCTAAGGAATCACGTGCATCATCTTTATTATGTCTTGAGTTGTTCAGAGGGACACAGAATATCAATCTGTTGTTCTGGTTGCCCATTAGGAAACAAGCAGTCAGCCTAAACATTTAAAATCGAGATAATGTAATATCATCCTCAACTTCGTACCATGCCCTCACACCATCAAGGTCAAGCAATGACTACGACTTTTTTCTCAACACGGAGATGTCTGGAATACCTGTACTCCACGACATGGTAATTGTATCTTCGTATGCATAGCTTTGGAATGATTGGTCAAGTGTAATGTGAACTAGGTATGCAGGGGAGTCAACCCAGCCTATTACTGGGCCCAGATGGGGAGTCCAGGGTTTCAAACCTCGTTTTCTCTTATCACTCAGTGCGCCAGCCACAGTGATGCTCTCAGCGTAGCGACCAATTTCCCACACTATACTGTGCGCTGACAAAGTGCACACCTCTCTCTTTCAAAACCACCTAAGGAGTTCGTATTCTGGAATGTGACAGCGAGTCAGGCAAGGGTAGTTTCTAACCAGGCTAACGAGTCATCATGCATTGACATACGCTGCTCTTTCAAACAGTTCACTCTTTCGCGTTATTGGAACAAAGATCCACCCAGAACTTGACCATTAGCAAAATCAAACACGTGCTTCAGAAATTTTAGTTCACATGTCATTATCGCACTTACATAAACAAGCTCAGTGACCCAGCAGCTTACATCGGATGCAAGGGAACACCGGGCGGAGCTTATCACTCAGTATCGTGTCAGCTATTTCACTACCGTCGACACACAGTTGATGGAATCAGTAGCAAGTTGGAGTCAAATTGTCTTCCCCTATTGTCGTCGCGATTCATGTAGAATAGTCCCAGGAAGAGTAAACGCTGCGACACCTTGATCGAGGGGCTTGGATGGCTCATCAATTGCGCTCAACATTTAGCACATTTGTCAGTCAGGCAATAAAAAAGATACTGGCTGATGCTCGTGGAAGAGGGAGCTCTGTGAACGAGCTGCGAGCTCTTTGCAATGAATTACTTAGTACGCACTCCATTTACTGGTAGCCCACCTTTCCTGCCATTTCCTACACTCCCTTGTCAGAGGATAATCGAAGTCAACTGGAAACAAAAGACAAGACCATTATTTATAACGCTGTTCTCTGTTCTCAATACCCGTTAGACAGTGGTGATGTGTGCAGAAGATGTCCAAGGAGGGAATATCTCACCACCATTGTCGGCAGAGCTAGCGAATCGTATACTCGAATCGCTTCAAAAAGCATGTGATCTTCATGTCACAAGCATTCACGACACATGTCTGGGTTTGCTTCATAAAATGGTGTGACACATTGACTATGGGAACATGTCTCTTATGATTTCGCAGACTTCAAGCACCCAGTGCGCTTGTGCGTAGGTAGCCCACGCTTGGTTGCAAGGAGAGACCTCAAGTTCAGGTACACTGGATGAGCCTAACGTTGTTTGTAGAGCCATTAAAATCGTGTCCACATGCTCCGAGTCAATGCACAAAAGCGTGCATCTGGGCACCATACAGGCCCTTCTAACGATATCTACCTCAGAATACTTTGTCGTTCACGGAGAAGCTCTAGTGCAGTGTCTGAAGCTAGTATTCAACCTCGCAATCGCCACAGACGATGACTTGGTGTCACTGACTGCCCAAAATGCACTCCTTCAGGTGAGGCAGCTTCGACTGCGAGCTCAATCAAAAGCTACTTCGTACTCTGATTTCAAGTCTCGTTCAAAAGCGCTTTCACGTGCATGTACTTGTGCAGATGTGCAATACAGTAATTCGACAGATAGTGAATGCAAGCCAGTTTCCATGTGAAAGGCTCAGCCCCTCCTCTTCCCAACCGCAGCTCAAGACCTCCTTAGACGCTACTGACCAAAGCGACGACACCGCACAGACAAACTCCGATTTGGGGGCGCTGGGCCTGGCTCGTAACAGCTCTTCCAAAACTGTTCAATTCAGCAAAGACGTTGCTAGTTCCCGTACAGCACAGCTCTTTGCTCTTGCAGAGCAGAGCGATTTTAAGGGGCTAGAAGCAGCTTTTGAGGGGATGCAAGTGCCTTCTGCATCCTCACTGCCGGATATCACTCCAAAGGACAATGACCAGCAGTTCAACAATACTGACACACCACTAACACAAATTGTGCCACCACCACAGCCTGCAGACCAGGAATCATCTCCATCCTTTCTAAACTCTGGAATAGAAGAACGAACAGAGGTACCTCTTGATGTCGCTGTTGCATCCCAAGATGTAACAGTAGACCCTCAGATGCCGCAGCGTAGAGTTGCACGTGTGGATGTCTTAGAAGCTGATGTGATTGTCCTCATGAGCGCCTTATGCAGGCTTGCAGCACGAAGGCACAGCTTTTCTGATGCAGACATGTTCGTTGCTGCTGGAAAGCGCCTAGCTTCTGACCTCCTGATGAAGGTGCTAGTGCCAGTTTACTCTTGTTGAAATCACACTGTCTTGTATTTTGCTTGCCAGATGGTAACAGCTGACAACACCTTACACTGGTCTGGGTGGGCAGAACCACAGGAAGAAAAGTACCTTGCAGCCTTGGTTCCTTCAATGGTATACCTTGTTTTATGCAGGTATTTGAGAGCAATACGAATCCATGGAACTTGCTTTCCCAGGGTGCATGGGCAACGCTGGGCCAGCCAATATGTATGGTCCTACTGAGGTCTGCAGCAGTGGGTGAAACGAACGTATTTGCGCACGTTCCGCGCCTCTTTGCAGCAGTGTTATGCAACACACCGCTAAAGCACTCGCTTAAGGCGGAACTGGGGGCGTTCTTCCCGCTGCTAGTTCACAAGCCCTTCGAGATGGACGACGCTCCGCTTGCGTCCATCGCATCAGCTTTGGAGGCGTCAACACGCATTGCTGCGAACGCCCAGCTCATGGTCGACATCTTTGTCAACTATGATTGTGACATGCAAGCGGTCAACATATTTGAGCGCTGGATGCACGGTCTTCAGCGCGTTGCCGGCGGGAGTGAGGGGACTTGGGCTGGTGGGGGTGCTGACCGCATCCACAGTGTTCGCATCGCAGCAGTGAGCTGCCTGTGCACTGTTCTGCGGTCCCTTGAAGCTTGGATTACCAAGATTGACGGTACTGTGGAGCCTCGGGTAGCGGAGCATGTAAATGGTGCTGATGATGGCCAGGATGCTGCCCTGCGCTCTGACCTTGACATTGAGGTGATGCTGCCCTTGTACAGGCTGCGTGTACTTGCTTGACGACAACAGAATCTGATTAGAGAGATGGATTCAAGTAAGCCATGCAACTAGTCCATGCACTTGACACTCCCCTCACATTGATGCGTCAATGGATGATATACTTGGTTGCATTCCAAGTTCCATGATTGCTTGCATCCTTGCTTACGTTCATGACATTGCTGTCCAGGAGGCCAAGGCAATGAAAGATAAGCGTGCTGCTGGCGTAGCTTTGTTCGCCAGGAAACCCTTCAAGGCTATCAAGCTGCTGCAGAAATCTAAAATTGTGGGGGCAAGTCCTGCTGAAGTCGCATCGTGGCTGCGCGAAAATCTCACTACTCTGGACCGAGATGCTATTGGAGACCTTTTTGGGCTGCCGGATCCTGAGGCTGTTGCTATCATGCACGAGTATGTGGATGGGGTACGTACGCTTGGCACCACTGACAGAGCAGAAACCTGCATTCCAATGCCCTTTTCTTGGTGTTTTCCCCTGGAATTGTGTGACATCGGATTATTGACGAATGAAGTGGTTTTGATCAAAAGTAGATCGACATTTTGCAGCACGCTTTCACCTTGTTCCTCTGGACTAGATCCGATTCTCTCCTTTGTCTTCAAAAGTAGCAGTCGCTACCACGAGTCTCGTGATATGCTTGCAGTTATGGTTCATTAGTCCCATGCTTAGCTTGCTGGTCTTTTCCCGCGCTATTCACTCACATGGTGGTAGTACAGGAGGCATTTGGTGGCATGCAACTTGATGAAGGCCTGCGGGTTCTGCTGCATGAGTTCAAGCTGCCTGGAGAGGCCCAGCAGATCGATAGAATCATTGAGAAGTTCGCAGAGAGCTTCTGCCGGGCTAACCCCGGAATGTTCTCTGCAGCTGAGGACGCATACAGGCTTGCGTTTGCGACTATCATGCTGAATACCGACGTGCACAATCCTCTGGCAGATCATATGCTGTCGTTTGAGACGTTTGTGGAAATGAATAGTGATGCACATGAGGGGGGTGCACCTGCACCGGTGCTAGAGGTGGAGCAGCTGAGGGGCATCTTTGACCGCATTGTTGCCAAGGTACGGATTTCATCCAACTAGTTCTACGAATACACAGTCTGTGGCATAAATGCCGGTTTTATTAATTGATCTAGTTTGTCCCATTCATTGTTTTTTCGGTCTTCTGCTGTATTCATATCTCCAGCACAAGTACCAGGATTAGTGCAAACCTTTTCATTCATTTGTTTGTGAATTATGAATGCCCAGGCTTTGAATACATCCACTTGATGTTTTAGGGGAGTGCAGGAATGGTAGGTGTCTAATAAGGGTTCCTCTATAGCTGGATGTAAGTAACTGAGAAATCATGTTGAAGAAATAGTTGCAATGAGCAGCATGTCTTTTGTAGCCAAGCCAAGAGCTATTGGCCTGGTCAGAAGGTTGTTCTGGGGTGCCGTTTTGTTTTCATTGACTGTTTTTCAGGTATTAGTGGCAAGAGCATGCAGGAAATTCAAATGATAGGTAGACCTGCAAGCGATGCTGGAAGCACTGGCAAGAGCAAGCGGCTGTTGCTTAATGCAGGGCGGCTTGCCTCAGCGTTGGGGCTGCGGTCGTTTTTAACCCAGCTTCAGTATCCACTGCTGTCACCTCTCAGCCAATCACAGGGTAGTATAAACTCCCAGGTACCCAAGCTTGGGGTGTCGTCTTCTCGATGGCACAGTGCGTATTCTACGCAGCATGTGAGAGGAATTTTGCAGGTGTGCTCATCTCCAGGGGTCTGATCATCTAACTTGTTCTCTCTGGCAACTGGTCAGGGGGAGGATGCAACCCTGCATCTTGTTTATTGTGTACAGAGTGAGCCATTGGAGTGTGTGCTTGTAGCTGTGGGCATCTGCTGCCTTCGCTCAGATGCTGTGCTCAGAGTTTCATGGTTGGTGCAGGTTTCGTCTCTCAGCATTCTAGAGGTGCTGCGTGAGGGGCTGCGACTTGGTATGGACAACCCTAAGGTCTACAAAATGGCCCTTGTCGGTTTGCGGCTCTCCATTCGCATGTCCTGCACAGCGGGCCACCACGCTTTCACTGATGATGCCATTTCTATGCTCTGCTCAGCAACCGGAGTGTACTCCCCTGCCCCTGCAGGATCTGCGGCAGAAGCCCGTCAGCTCCAGGTGCATTCTGTCTCCTGTGTTAGCCTGTGAGCTTATATTCACTGATCCATTTGCGTCAATCTATAGCTCTGAAGTGGCTGACGCACAATGATCCTGTTCATTCTATTACATGATCTCAAGAGATGGAGTTGAAAGTCTAATTCAGAATAATCGGAATTGCACGATCTCCCTTTTTTCACACTGTGCTCCAATGATAGGGAGTTTATATTCACTTGTTCCTTGGCATTATCCTGGCGTATAGGGTGCATTTCTCTGGCTGCTCGCACTTGTAATCTACTCTCAGACTCTTATTTTCTGATGCATTATGTTGGTCTTGTTCAATGGGTATGCGTTGAGGGTCAATGTGTTCAGCAGGACTGGCTTCACAGGGATTCTATGAAGTGCTTGGCAGCATTCATTCACGAATATCATGCAGGCTCTGCAGACACTGTTTGATGTTGCCCTTGGGCCGGAAGGACTCATACTGAGTTCCAGTTGGTGGCTTGTGCTTCGGTGCCTCTCAGCTTTGGAAGCCATGGTTGAAAAGGTCCAGCTGGTGAAGTCGCGCTCTCAGACTTTCTCAGACAGGATGCTGTCTCCGAGCTCCGGTGGCAACACACCTGACATCCAGGGTGACACAACCCAGAACTCACAGCTGGACACAATTTCAGCAACGTTCGCCATGCTCACGGGGTGGATGAACCTCGACAGTGGGTCCACAGTGCAACGTTCGCATGATGCTTTATTTCCAAAGTCTCCAAATTTCCCCACATCACCTTCACAGCCCCGCAACCGCAGCCATTTACCCCAGAGCACAGCAGGCAACTACGCACGCATGAGTGCCACAGATGTGCCTAACACTGCGCTGTGTGCATGGGCGTGCAAAGCTGAAGGCGTCGAAATGGTTGACGCTGTGTACGAACGCAGTGCTGCTCTTGACGGGCAGAATGTTGTCCAGTTCTTCCGAGCACTTTGTGCGGTTTCTAACCAAGAGCTGCAGCCTGTGGCAGGGTCGCCTCCACGCGTGACAGGCCTCAGGCGCCTCACTGAGAGCTTGTTTTTAAACGTCGACCGCATTCGCCTGGTTTGGGGCCGCTTGTGGGCTGTTGTGAGCCCACACTATGTTGCTGCAGCCTGCAGTGAGCACCTTGAGGTGGCCATGGTGGCGCTGGACTCCCTGAAACAACTTGCAGCATTACTGCTTCAACGGTCAGAGCTAGCAATGTTCAACTGGCAGCAAAGCTCTCTTGATCCCTTTGTTCAGACACTGCGGCATGCTGGTGATCCTGCAATACGGTGTATGGCTCTCTCATGCTTGCATAGCTTCCTACAGGTGTGCGCAGCTTGTCAACATTTTTTGTCTCATTAACATTTTCAGGCATCGTGGCTTCACTGTCTGTTTGTTCGCAGTAGCAGGGGGCATGCTTTTGTTTCCCAATTCACTGTGGTGGTTGTGAATGTAGAAGTACCCTAGCCAGCTTGGGTCAGGGTGGACACGGGTGATGCAAGCTGTTCAAGTTGCCTTACTTGACCGCAAGCTGGACGTCGTCGAGGAGGGTTTCAGAGTGCTGTCTGCTACCGTATCTGCAGCAACAACGCTTGACGCTTTCCCGCAGCTCCTCCCAGCGCTGCTTGGACTCTGTGTGGCTGCTGCTACTCATGATGAGCAGCCTCACCTCTGCTTCACAGCTCTACGGCAGATTGAGCACATAGCACAGTTCCTGTTGAAGCAAGGCATCGGGACCGGGGTGTGTTATGTTATACGGTTGACAATCAGTTTTGCTTCAATGAATTGTGCTGTGAGAGTAGCTGTTTTCAAATCTCTATTACATATTCTCGCGCTTGGGATGTTATTACTGGCTTCTGCATGGTTGCATTAACTCTCGTCTTTTAACCTCTGTTATGACCCGTAATTAGCTGCACAATATTTTATTCAACGGGGACATGCTGTGTGATATAACAAATCGTAGCGTCTAGAACACCCAGGGTGGAATGTACGTCCTGTGTGCATCATGAGCACTAGCACCACCGTAGTCGGCCTATCGTAGGATGGCGTGTTATGCCTGGTAAGCTTATGTCTGGGATGTGCACACAGTGTGGTGTGAATGGCATCCTGTCACATTCTATGTACTTTTGAGGTTTTTATGAGGGATGTCACTCTCGTCACAGGAAGTTATCTAATGCTTTGTAGTTCCCATCAATGGTATTGCTGTTGCAATGAATGAATGTTTTGACCTGCTTTACAGTGACCAGTCCTACATAATGCGATGCTGTATACATCCTTGATTCTTTGTCTCTATTCGCTCTATATCCAGCAAACAACTCCGTACTAATCTGCATGAGGTTGCGAGGGGCCCACCCAGTCGGCTAGGCCTGGGCTGCAGGTCAAGTTAGCGTTGGCTCACTCAATAGGGAGTGCAGCAGGAATACAGCAGGACTGGCAGTTCTCTGCCACTTGGAATTTAACATTGTAATTACCGTTCTTATTCCCCCTCCTCCCTGCTTCAAATGAGAGCTGGAGGTTCACCTTACTGCTGGTGTGCAGGTACAGACAGGTACAATGTCTCCAGAGTCACATAGCGGAGCAGGGGTTAGCTTAGTGGTCCCAAGTGTTGCAGATGGGGTAATTGTTCCATTGGGGCTGGATGAGGTGGTGAAGACCAGGCCTTGGCTTGAGCCATTGAGAGAATCCTGTGTCTCACATTGGTCTGGTGTTGTTCGAGCATACACACTTATCGGCACGCATGCAGCTAATAGTGCTGTTGCAGAGCAAGGTGTTGAAGAGGCTATGCGGCTCCTGCACAAGTGCTCCAGTGTCTGGAATGCAGCAACACTGCAGTCTGCGATTGCAATTATTCATCACTCCCTTTACGCCGGAGATCTGGTACCGGCAATGCGTGAGCAGCAGTGCATCAAGGTACCTGAGGAGGTGCTGCACCGTATCCTAGGTCGATTCCAGACTTATCTGCCATCTTTGTGGACACTGTTGGTTGCTGAGTATGGGTCTGTTGGGGTTAATACCCTCCGAATGGTGCTTGATTCGCTCCTGGCTCTGTTGCACATTGAAAGCATGCAAGCGGTGCAAGTTGGCGTGGTTGCTCTGCATCAAATGTCTGTCGTTCTGGGGGGGACAGGATCTTCAGATCTCGACACGGAGGGTTGGCAAGCCCTTGCTGACATGCTACAGGAGGCATGTAAAATGGATACTGTCACTGACGTCCCATTAACTCAACGACAAGGGACGGTTGTCATGGTTCAACGATCCCTCTCACAGCTCCTGAGCCATTGTGGTTGTAATATACCTCCCTCCATCCATCTGCAGCTGCTCGCTATACTTCAGGATTCTGTCGTGAGAGCTGCAGCTGCCAATGTTGCAGCGCGGCAGAACCAAACACAGCAAGTCCTTGATCTTGAGTCTTCTACTCATACTGTTGTGCCCACAACAGAGATATCGCTCGCCTTGGCTCCTGGCGTTGGCTCCGAGCTGAGTATGGCCACTGAGGTTCTGAAGTCAGAGACACCTTCAACAGAGGCCTCGCTGCATGAAGCGCCAGTTGTTTTCGAGTCTGGGAGGGGGAGAAATGGTGCTGCAGTACCAATGGAAGAGTTTGGCGCAGCTTCTGCAATTAATATTGCAGAGGTGAACATGCCTTGGTTAGAGCAGCAGAATGAAGGTGGCAAGCTGTTAGTCCAGTCATACTTGTTAACCATAGATTTATTCCGGCAATCAGCTGCAAGGTTACCAACGTTAGTGGAAGCTGCCGAATGTGCTGCAGAAGCTACTCGACGGTTTACTCTGTTTTGCAGTTGGTTGATAGACGATGTGTGTAGTGTCAACAATGAAGTGGAGTCGATTAGTGCATCATGGAGTGCAAAATATAATGCTCCAGTGTTGTGCTGTCTCCTCAATGCACTCCAGGCCCGTGGTGGGAGCGACACCTGGGCCAAGAATTTGTTGACACATCTGCCAAGGCTCATAAGGGTGCCGAATGTGTGTGTGCGTACTGCTGTGTCTGCGGTGTATGAGCATGTGATTGGTCCAAAAGTTTTGAATGCGAGTTGAGTGTTCAATGGTTCCAGGAGACCTCACACCGTTTTCCAGAGCAGATGTCATGACGGACAAACTGTGATTTTGTGTAAATGATGAACATTTATTTGTACCTCGTTGGCTGCATTCATGCTGAATAGAACTGTTCAAGTTGGCAAACATTGATGTTACATGTTCTTTTTTTCTCACTCTGGACGGTGCACATGTGAATTACAAGAACGAAAAGACGTGCACCTGAGTCTGCATCATGCATCGTAGTTCGGGAAACAACATCGTGGAAACCGTCTAAAATAGTCCAACGCACTTAAACGGCTGTCAGTAGCCCAACATTCTACAATAGTACGAATGCAGGCTCAATTTACTCTACGACTCGCTGCTGTTCGCTTTCCTAGCGGCAGGCGTTCATTAGTCCGCCGGTGCAGCCGTAATCAAAGTGATGGAGTCTCCTTTCAGGAGAACACGTCCCAGATCTCGCCTAATATTCTTCTTCACAAAAATCTCTTGTGCGTCGTCAAGAACCAAGTTCATGTACTCGTCAAGCCCGACAATGCGCCCTTCCATCCTCATGTCGTTGTGATCGTAGAGCCAAAGCTGAACTCGCTGTTTATGCTGGAGCAACCGAAATATGATATTTATTGGCTGCGTCATCATACGCTGAACGCGCTGTGGTTGTGCCATGTTGACGTGTAGTTTTCCTTCGAGTTCGTGAACCTGTCTCTTAAAGCTTCAGGCTGGACGATGTTTACGTCCCTGCGTAACGTCAATTACATGTGTAATGAAACATAATCCAAGTAAATATACAAGGCACATCAGTTGCTCTGTAGCTGCTCTGTACCAATCTTAACCAAACCTTCCCCCAAAACTGATACCAAAACTAACCTATTGGGGCTCAGAGTGGCTGCATTGGCACAGTTGCTGGCTACCACGGTGAACTGATTCCTCTCCAAATCATTTTGACTCTACTTTCAAGTTAACACAATCTAGGGAAACTTGCTTCGGTGATTTGCCGTGCGAAGAAATCTACGAACAAGTCGTAACAATCGGCTCTGGTTTACAGTTTTGTTGGAGTCTGGCACTATCGCTTAGGCTGAAATACATCGAGCAGAATTGTTGTCAACGTTGGTCAGTGCTTGCCGCATTATTTGATGAGTTATCCACCACGGCCTCTGTATCTGTAACTGCGTCCATGAGTTTTATTCGGAGCGATTTAACGTCCCAGTTTAAGGATGCCTCGCTATCCGCGCGGATCGACAAAATTAATGAAGCGTTCGCAGAGCATAAGCTTCTTGTAGATGAAGGCTCCCAGATTTTGCGTGCAGCAGCTGATTCTATCCACCAAGTGAGATGTAAGTACGAGCCAGCAAAAGAACGCTCTACAGTGTTGGCGGACACGGCAAAAAATGCTACCCGTTGCGTGGAAGAAATATCTACACTCATCTCATGTTTCAAAGTTCACGAGAAGGTAAAGTAAATCATCTCCGTGGGATGTGATATGTGCGATGCCAGGTTTCCTCACCCTGCTATTCATGATCCCAGTTTGCGTTATTGCCAACCGTTTGAATGGATTTAATTTTGCAATTCTAATTTTAAAGAATGGATAGTTTGTGTCTCACGTACAGTTCTTGTAATTAGGCTGGTGGACCAGGAATGCGTTGCAGTCAACCCCGATGTATTCCTTTAGCTACAGATTCCGTAGTCTGATGTAAAGTTGTTCAGGTTCCTAGAGCACCACCTGTTGAGGATGTTCTCCACACCAGTCTCGTACGTAACAACTTCGATCTAGACTGACAGACTTGCTTGTGTATCAGACGTATGATAATGGAGGGAGGGGGAAGGGGAGAGGGGGTGTGTGTGCTTCTCGAAATCATTGTGCTGAATATGCTAAATCTAAACACACTGTTATTGTGCAGCTAGATAAAGCTAGCAACAGGCCAACTGCTGATCGAGACGAAGCAATCCTGGTGGCTATGCAGCAAGTCAGTGATTCAAGCAAGTTCCTTGCCAAAATGCAACACCTGCACATGGCTGAGGTAGCAATTGCACGCAACAAACAAAGCCTCTCAAGGGCGAACGTGCGTTGTTTTAATACTTTCAGCCAATTAATTCGAACACACTGCGCACAACTAAGCAGGTCAGCAGTCGAGAAGCTACTTGTGACTCCTCCAGATCGTACGACCTTCAGCACTTGCAACAACCTATTCCCTATTTCTGCTTCCAGTGCCAGGATAACCTATTCGCTGGGCAGTAGTCCACCTAATTTTTGTTTGCTTTATGCCCACATGAATAAGAGCCACAGTTAGCTGGCATTAGAAAATGGTCACTTTCATCCTCATTTCATGCTTTTCAATTACAACTTAGCGGGATCAAGTTCAACCAGGATTGTAGCAAATACGAATATATTGCTTGTACGCTTGAAGCCATGTTTCCAACATGTCAAGGTTTCAGTTACAGCATGTTTTATCGCTATCTACCAACTTGTGGAAAACTGCTCTAGTCACTTCAGGCAAGAAGCGTACTACTCCACAGGTTAATTAACTTGCCAAGGCTTCAAGTGATCGAAAATGGCCTACTACTTACCCGATCTTCTATTAATAACATCAGAATGAGCTGCATCATGCAATGCCATCCCTGTACCCAGGGCTTGCCAGTATTGCTACCTAGCTGCGATGCAATAACTCGCTTCCATATGGTGGATTATCCTAGCGCACCATTCATAGACCCATCTGGATTATGCTTGTATTATAAGTTGTGATTTACCACATAGATTCTGCACCAAGTTGATTGTATGAGCAAGGTTGTATGGGCACATCAGTATTCAAATACTCACTGCTGCTTACAGATGAGACTGCTCACAGTCTGAATTTACAATGTGTTCTCTTTCCCTAGTCTCACTCCCACAGTCGCATGCATCCCAAGCCAAGGAACTTCCAATGCGCAGTACCACTGAGAGTTCGTGTGTTCTCACAGGCTTCGATTTCACATCCGTTTCCAGTTCGTCAAACTGTTCAGAAAGTTGAGTGTAAACTATGTACTCACCAGATAGCTCTCTTGCTCAGTTCTGAAAGGTGTTTTGGGCATACAACGATTTCTTTTCGTCTCATCACTCTAAATCCTCCAGGCAATTCTCCCACATACTGTGTAAGCACCCTGTGTTTGACATCAGCCAGAGCAAAATGTTATCCTTGGCAGCCTTAGCATTCAGTGATGACAATTATACAGATTGTTTGGAGCTGAGAGAGCAAGGTGGGCAATCAAAAGGGTCTTCGGGTTATCTTATTGTCCTGTTGGTTGCTTTGCCGAGCGTATTCTACAGATGTTGCTGAGTATGGTGACCTGACTGAGTTACATGAAAGCGCTACAGTTACTTACAAAGCTCGCTAGCGTGCAGAGCAGCCACACGCGATGACACTGTTCTTTGATGGGAGGCAGAAAGAAGTGCAGCTCATGACAAAAATCGCAGATGCGTTGGTGAAAGCTGATGACCAGCAGTGTGTCACCTTTTATACTGACTTCCGTAAGAAGGCAGTTGCATCACTCGTTCAGACTGCAGGCGCAACGGGGGGGGAGGCTGTACCTGCAGCTGCTAAGCAGCAGAAGCAAATGAGAGAGTATGTTTCTCTCCCCAAATCACAACTCTCATCACGAAGAGATGCAGAGAGTTGTAGAAGACTAAGATGGATTTTAGGATCTGGCAATAACCTTTTTGAGTCATCTCACTGTGCTTTTCACCACACAGATTCAAGTTTTTATCTACAGGTGGTCTCATCAAGTGCGAATGCTCAACCAGGCTATGCAATGGGAAATCCAGCTTGCATACACTATCTTACCATCATCAGTCTGTTCCAAAGCAATAGAGGCAATAATCAGTCCGTGTGCCAAGTCTACTATTGATACTGGGTATTCTCTTGCAGCAGGGCGCACCAGCCCTGAAAGACTCTTGTTGCTGTTGGATGCCATAGCGTGCTTGTGTGATCAAGCTGTACTGCAGCTGATGAAAAAGGTTTTCAAGGAAAGCGCACTGAAAGCAGTTAAACATAGCTTTCATGATTTACTGAGCTATTTGTATGAACAGGCACAGAACTGTGTTGAGAGCTTCACAGCATCACTGCCCAACTCAATCCAACTGAATAGGGAGGTCCCACGTATGATCAGTGTTGCTCAGCAGACTGCTTTTGTGGTCAGGATTTTGAAGGTGATTCGCCTTGTCTCTCAATCTCGTACAGTGAGGATATCCTATTTATTGATTCGCTTGCCTGCTACTAGCTCTAGGATTGAGTGAAGCACTTGAGAGTAAGCAAATTAATGTATACTAACTTGCTCAGTGCTGTAGAGCTTGTTTAGATCAGAGCTGCAAGACAAGCTGCCATTCCTAACGAATCCCCAAAAGCTTGCCAAAGATGTCATTAGCACATTGCTAAATACAGTTGAACAAAGAATTCAAATGATTACAAGAGATCCGGCAGTGGTTAATGTGGCCATGATGAACAACCTGCGCTATGTGCTTGTTGGTGTTGCTGAACATGAGAGATTGCTCACATTGCTTGGCACGCAATGGCATGATTCTATGAGTCGAAGGATGAGCTCGATGAAAAAAGAATACTGGGGGAGCACTTGGGAGTCGACAAAAGAGATGATCCAAGTGGCTCTGAGGGAAGCAAGGCCTGATGTCAGTCCCATTTTTGCAGCTGGCTGCTCAGTTATCACTTTCTTAGACTTGACAGGAACTGATACCTTGTCATCCACATGAATGTGCAGGCAAAGAAAGACACGGTTAAAGAGCACTGCAAGAAGATAAACATGAGGCTGGAGAAAAATTGGAGTGTTCAAGCTGAATGGACAATACCAGACCCAGGATTGAAGAATGAGATTCTAAATCAAATAAAGAGCGATGTAGTGGTTCCATACGGGAAGTTTTGGAACATTTACACCAGCATGCAGCTATTGCAAAACCCCCAGAAGCACTTCAAGTAAGCTTATTTGATCAACTCTTTCTCTTCACTCGCGTGCAAGTGCAAGCCTGTCACATACACTGACTGCGCCAAGGTATGCAGATACAGTCCTCAAGAGGTGAGCAACTTAATGACTGGAACACTCTTTAGTGGAGTTCCTATAAAACCGGGTACAATCAAGAAATAAGTGATGTGTATGTTGTATGATTCTTGATGCTGTTCATTTTTTGTCAAGCCAAATGTTCTGATCAAGTATGAAACTGATAAACTGTCAGGTGTGGTGTACGATGATTACTTGTATCAAGCTGGTGAATATTGGGTAATACTCGCTGTTGGCCATGTCTAGTAATTCAATCCTTCGCCTCATCTGGGGCCATGACCGATGCTGAGGCATTGTTGTCTGCACTTGAAACCGAACTCAAGCACGTGTCAGTTTGCCTTGAAGTAGCTGTTTCGAGGAGTATGTTTTTGGGAAGGGTTGCTGCAAGTGCGCCAATGAACTCCGTGTACTGCAAAGAGGGCTGTATGAAAGTGAAGTTTATCTTGATCATTGAAAATATCTTGGCAAGCCAGGATTCTTACATCAATCACACCATTCCCATCTTGGTCCAGAATGTCATGGAACCTCTCAATTTCCTGGGATGTGAGTAGACCACCCAGCTCTTGGAACTGTTGCACCATTTCGCGTCGATCTATACATCCACTTCCGTCCATATCAAAAAACTGCATCTGCTCGGTGTTCCCACAAATTAAAGTAACAAACAACAATTGTCCAAACCAAGAATACGCACGGGAAATGCTTTCTCCAACAATTCTCGGCTGTAGCGATCAGCTACAATCGAGTCTTTCCAGACGTGGCAAAACTGTCCCCAGTTGCATGCTTTCGCAAGTTGTGCGTCTGGGTCATCTGCCATTGCAGACATTGACTTCTCGAACTGGTTTGATGATGGGTTCTGCAGGCTGCCTCGATTTTCATGCAGTGCCCAACTTAAGTTGGTCAGTTAAGACAAAGGAGAATGTACCAGACCCAAGAGTCGGAGCATTTGCAAGCATTCTGTTTCAGATAGGTTTTCTGGATTGAACCCTAGTCTCTGAGCGAGGTGGAGGCCTTCTCCTGAATAAACTCTTTGCTTGTCCACAGCATGTTCCTCAACCGGGCCAAATCCAAAACGACGACGTTCGATTCGCACTGATGGTATTTCCCGGCAGCCCAGAGGTCTCAGCTGTGAATAGAAGTTTGGCCTCGGTTTGTTCAGTGTTGCTTACTTCTGTCTGTTTGCGCCTTCTTATTCGTGCTTTGATAATGTCAGACCACATTAGAGAACATTTAAGAAAGCTTCAACGCCCGGATCAAAATTTCATTACGACGGTGCACTATATGTTGCAAGGTGCATGCAAGATACTAGTTTGGCTTGGGGGTTAAAAAATCACGACGCACTAACAATATGTATCCAACGGAGGCAAGCGTATCCCAAAATCCACATGAGAATGAACATCCACCGTTTTATTAACACCATGCCCTTCCCTGGATGATCAGCCCCATCATATCGGTAGGCAGTCAAGCTGGACTGTGTCCATCTGTCGCACATTTTTCTCGGGAAAGAATATACAAGCAGACAAAAATGTTTCTTGAAGCTTCAAAAAATAACACTGCATCCAAAATACCGCCGAGAAATACAAGACGGTTCAAATTATATTAGTATGAGACGAGTTGTATGCATGTGGTGACTCTAGATGTAGTATCGAGATATGCACCTTAGCATTGGAGAAGCAGTGGAGGAAAAGTTATTTTTCAAAACACCTCCAATTTCATGCAACGCTCACCTAAAGATTTCGCCCAGATTTCACAAACTTAACAAGCCAACACTTAATTTTCGTGTAAATTGTTTGCATAATGTGTGCGTGTACTTATCACTCACGTTGTGCACTATGATGAAAAAGGCCACGAGGTGTCTAGCGAATCTAATATCAGTGGGTTTCAGGTGGTGTGTGAAATAATCGGGTGTGCAAGTTACTGAACGACGTTAATTTGAGCGGACAAGAAACATGGGAACAAGAGCACCCAATGGAGAATCCAGTCAAGGAGCCGCAAAAAAAATTGATGAGGTCACCGTATCGGATGCTCGCGCGGTATTATTTGTATGACTAGTTGTTTATGGTCTCTACGGAACCGGGGAATCGTCGTATTCCCCTTAACTTGTGTGGTTTGCAGTTCTTATGCAGCCTGGTGGGAAGAAGATTTCCCAGACTGACACAGCTTAAAATGTCCCGAATTAAAGAACTTGTTGCGACCAGAAATCAATACACGTCCAGAGTCAGTGACTGGCCACCGCAAGTATCGAAAACAAGAACTTACCCGAACACGAAAACTAAACAGATTGTGAAACTTGTGTACTTTGGCAATGATGGTCGTCACGACGGAGTCCGTGAAGGTGAACGTCTACGGAAACAGTTTGGGTTAATGAACGTCGTGCAGTCACTGGATGATCTGGGATTGATGCAGCGAGAAAATGAAGCATGGATTTGGTCTGGTCAAGCATACCCCGGATGTAAGAATTGGGTGCCAAGCGGTAGATTCACTGCGAGAAGAGATGCTGAAAGGGGAGGGAAAGATGTACAATGACCATGTCCACAGTTTGCATATTGTGAACTGGGGTCAACTGTAAACTCAACTGCTTGCATGCAGAGATACTTGGTTGATAGCGCCCATATCTCAGAATATTCCCGGAATCATGATGTGTACATTGCTTTAGAGCAATCTTCAAGAAGAAGATGGCTTAGTGGAGATTTGAAGTATGCCAATCCTCATGAGGCGAAATCTGCCCTGAAATGTAAGGCAACGCTCAATTCTGTGGACCAGCTGGGTATGGAAAAAGATATGGTTGAAAACAAACAAAAGTCAGCGACAGCTCTAGCTGATTACAAGGCCCAAGCTAAGGCTTCTCGGGGATGTATGTTACACACCAGATTCCCAGCTATAACACAAGGCAATACTGTGTACTGCATGCAGCTGCAGTATCAAGAAAATCTGTAAACCGGTGGGAGCAGTAAGGAAGCCGGATCATCCCTTGAGCAAAGTGCTAAGAAAGGGCAGTATTAACCCAGTGCATTATTTCAAGCTTCATCAACCTTGTGAATCATAGATACACCGAGCCTACTCTGTAAACAAGTGCACAAAAACTTCTGACATAGGAAAAGCTTCGTTCTCCATGGAAGCACTTGGGTGGAGTAACACCCTTGATAACATCATACCTATTCTACCCAGAGATGAAATGACTTTAGCCCTCAAATATCATCTCTCACCCTGACACTACTCAATGGCAATTGGATGAGTTAATAATCATTCCATCTCAAGACACATAATAATCTGTTTGGTTCGCCAAAAGCTTTGCTGTGTACTTTGCATCATGGAACAGTGAGCCCACTTCATTCAGGTCGTCCATACTGATGCCATCTCGTCCATTACTTGCAGCTAGCATAGATGCAGGTGTCATGAGCTGCACAGCATGCCTCAATGACGTCCGCTCTGCAGTCTGACCCATCTTTGCCAGACTATTTTCATCAATAGAGATACCCTCAACCTGTACATCAAGATAAGATTCTGAAAATTCACTTCTTACCAGCTCCTTATGACAGGAGTTCGAAATTGGGTACATGATTTCATGGGGAGTGCAGTATGCAAGTACGCACATTTGCTCGGATTGCCAAGATATGTACCATTTCCTCCAAGCTGTATGTTACTGTCCGGATAATGATAACTCTATCTAAGAGATCAACTGGCAACCCATGTGGAGCTGTCATGTCCGTCCCCCGAATTTGGCAGATTCCACGATTTGTTGCAAGGACCACAATAGGGGATAGCGCAGATTCAAGTGCTCTGTTCAGATAAGTGAAACATTCAATATCCAGCATGTGTACCTAAAAAAAGAAGCATTCCTGAGCGGTAAACTTTGACTGCGAGAAGAAACTCTGAATGAGATAAAGCTGAAGTGTATAGATGGAACACACCTCATCAATAAATAGCACTCCAGGTCTCAATTCTGCTACTCCCTGGTCAATGTATTTATTTACAACTTTGTTGATTTCCAACCGCAGTTTGTCCGTGATTTCAGTTTTTTTGGTCTTCAGTACTTGGCCCATCACGGATAAAATATCATTTCCCCCTCGAGGCATCGCGTTAGCTACGTCCAGATCATGCAGTGTGACATCTTGGACAACCTCCTTACGCTTGTGGACATCACCCTGAATAGTCAAACAAGTGTTCGTACTTTCAGCTGTCAATCAGCAATTCAATTGTGGGAGAAGGCTCACCTTTGGCATTGGGACGTATTCATCCGCCTCTAAATCGTACTCAGCAGCATGTGTATCACATCTTCCAACTCTCTTTACCGCTCCACTGTTGGCTTCTATGTAGATAACATCTCCCACGTTAACTTTTTCACGAAGAAGGCCGTCTTGAATACTAGGGTCCAGCTTCAATGTTTTGCTTCCTTTTGACGTGCGCATGCTGATTACGATGTGCTTAACTACTTTCCCTTGGTCTACATTGTGCGAGACCCCCTCGGCAGGTGTCATTTCTGTAACCTCTCCCTCGTAAACTTCTTTGCTCTCTTTGATTCTTAATCCTGCAGACGTTCAGGATACTCGGTGCTTTGCGATTTGCACATTCAAATCTAGGTGTGCTTGCCCGACTCACCAATTGCCCTCCTGAAGTTCTCCATCAAAACCTCGGTTTTCTTAACTTCTGACGAGTAAACTTCTGATCCAACCATAGGGCAAAATGGAATCTTGCTACCGAGTTCTTGAGAAACGCCCAGAGCCATTGCCGTCTTACCAGTTCCGGGAGCTCCAGTTAATAAGACAGCCCTCCCAGCCATCTTTTTATGTTTAATCATTTCTACCACAATGCCACAAGCTTCTCGCGCAGATTCCTGGCCTACAAAACCAGCCCCGACAGGAGCTGCAGTGCCGTCTTCATTCAGGCCCAGGCCCTTAATATGTGTGTGCGTTGCCACACGCTGGGCCTTAGTCGTAGAAGATACTTCCTCGATCTTCATCTGCTCTATAACATGCTACGCGAGGCAATGAGAAGTGAACTTGAAAATTTTAATTCTCGAATGGCAGTAATGGTAAACCAAGCTTAGATTGGCGCTTGCATCAAATTCGTATGGGGCGCATTGTGTAGATAGAACTTAGCTGTGCAATGATTCAGGGGGGCACTTTGAAGTGTGACGGACTATTCGAGAAAAAAGCCCAACGGGTCAAACATGTCTACTGGTGTAAACAGCGCGGTTGGTTGGGCAGTTCAGTGATATTCCAAACATGCTCCTAGGTGTTTGAAATACCGTCAAAAAACATTGCGGCCTTTGTAATTTGTTGGTACATTAAGCATTTCCTTTCTATGCAATGGTGTCTGCAATAACCTGAAATCTGACATCTGACCTGTTGAAAGTTGGTGTAATGACAAGCACCCTAGTAAACCTAGAAAAGGCACCAATTGATTTAAACACGAATGAAGCTTACAATCAATCCAGCTGTATATTTTATACTATTGGACATGATGAATCGAAATTGTGCTGGTCTCAGCTTGTAGAACATTGCTCACCATGACTGGGTGTTGCTAGTGAACCAGCAGGACTCTGAATCAAACAAATAAATTCGACTGTTAAAATATGGCTCTATTCCTGGACTTGAAACTGTACTATATTTCGTTCAATAGTGGTTGAAGGTTGCTTAAATACTTCACTGGTCTCAAGAGTTGTAGGATTATGAATTTCCTCATCAAAGAAAAGAAACCCCATCACTATAAGTTGCTGCTTGTTGTTGCACTTTCAACTAACCCTGCAGTTGAGTGCATTTCCAGGCGTGCATGATATCCCAACGCTGAGATGCTGCACAAAATCCAATCCTGAACAGCTCCATTTTGAAGTAAATTGCACATAACTTGACGTGTCGAGGTGTACCTGGTTCTCATACAAGCAACTTGACGCGACATACTTGTACTGTGATACTTGTGCAACGCATGTTGGTAGTGCCACCGCAGTTTAGCTAGGGTGAGGTGGACACAATTTCAAAGTAATTTACACTGCCACAGATAACATCTATCCCTGAACACATATTGCAAGCAACTATTCAGTACTCAATACACCAACGAGTGGACAAAAAGCGAATGGAAATTTTATCACATCATCACTCTGATATCAAGCTGCTAGTCAATGCAGACTTATTCAATGTTGAAATGGTGGCAATGCAAAGCACACTAATCACAATTCTTTGTTTTCTTCCTCTCACTTTAAGTCAAAACTTCTAGCTATGCCCAAAATTGAAACGCCTCTCAACTATTGCTATGCATTGCCATTAGAAAAAACAGTCTCCTTCTCTATTTGCAAAACAACAATGGTTATATCATCTCGAGATCGTCGCTTGAGTGCGTGGTCCATCAAAACCTGGGCCAGCAAAGTCAAATTTCCTGGGTGCTCAGAGAGAACGCTATAAGCTAATTGTACCGCTATTGTGGTGGTTGTGACATCCCACAAGCCATCTGAAGCCAAGAGAATCACTAAAGACTCTCCTGGTGGCACTGTTTGAACTTTGCTCACAGAGGGCACAGCTACGAATCCTAAATTCTTTTCCTTGAGCCCTTTGTCTCCAATAGATCTAGAAAGATTCAGTCCCATCAGTCTAGTGCCACTATGAGTCAGTATGGACCCGGTATCTTTCAACCTTTTGAGTTCAACAGCATTCGTCACACGATGTTCATCTGTGAGATGGGTTTTCATCATTCTCTTGAAATCAGCACAAACAACTGCACTATCACCGACATTGGCTGCGACAAGTGACACAGAGCCGTGTTCATTAGGACAAATCATCACCAAGGACATTGTGCTGCCATCATCTCCAACCACAGATTCGTCTATTCGTAGAAAGACCTCTTTGCACTGTCCTGGAACTATTTCTGCGTCTTTTATGAGCCCGCCTATACTCGAGCAAGCACGGAACTTATCAGCAAGGACTCCAGGAAGTAATGACTGGACTGTTGACGATGTATCACCGCCACAGTGACCATCGCACAGACAAAATGCGCAGGAACCCACTTCAGGATGTGACGTGAAGTGTGAGAATGTGTCTTCGCAACCATGATTATGATTTGGCCGCGAGCCCTGCTTCTGGATGGAACAGCCCTTGAGTCGAATTTCCGGGTAATGGAATTGCTTCAGGCTTTCCACAACTTCAACCGGGAGTTTAGGAGGAGGTGGAGAATGCTCTTCTACCAAACCTTCACGTTGCTGACTGCTGGTCGACGAGGACTTAGGAGACACCCGTATGTTTGTTGGGTGACACAACACTCGCAGGACCGTACGTTCCCCAACAAGAATTTTGTCGCCCGTACAGAGGGTGTAAGGATCGCTATTAATATTGTCCGGAACTGAGAGAAGAATCCGATTGACAGTAGTCCCATTCAAGCTTCCTAGATCCACGAGCTGCCAAGCTGCCTCATCAGCGTTGTACTGTATCTTGAAATGGAAGCTTGAAACTCCCGTGTCTGACAAGTACACAAGGTTGGAGGACCTGCGACCGACAGTAACTATTTCTTCCTGGCTAAATTTTCGTGTCAATGGCTTTGAGCCTACTAACAGTTGAACAAATGCTTCAGCTGTGTCAAGAGCCTTAGCTTTCCTCCTCTTCCGCCTCCTGTGTGAGAGCCAAGCGGCAGATATTAAAAGTGCAGCAAGGCTAGCAATACCGTGAATTGGAGGACGAGACATAAGCACGGGGCCCTTGGACGGTCACGCGCACAATGAAGGACTTGTACGCGTATAAATGCACGAAGTCAACCGCTCAGGCTCGAATTCTTGTTTACTAGTTATTTTATGAATTCATATAGACAAGTGCTGCTGATAATGTCCCAGCTCTCGGTATCTGAGCAGCGCAATCAGCCGCGTAGATAGTGCATGTTTTGAATAGATGATTCTTGCACGTACGTGATGTTGACTGAACATGCATGCCCCCCGTCGATTCACCGCCAAAGGCTTTCTAAGTGATTTCACACCGGTAAAAGGGAGAAATAAAGTTCCTTACAATACTAAAAGTCCACCATCATCTTTGAACAGACGAGAAACATGTACAGGCATGCAACAAGACGCTTTCCATCGCAACAAGCGCTAGTAAATACTCGCGTCATACTCTGTAGTTCTTACTGCCATTTTGGTTGCCAGGATTTTGGGGCATTTTGGAGCTTGAGAATACTTTATACTCAATCCGAACGAAGCTTTGGCCTTGGTAAGCTTTCCAAACCGCCAATAATTAACCGCAACATAAATTAAATCGTGCAGCTCGCTGACACAAGCAAACCCAGTTTTGTCCCAGAGCACGAATAGGGTTTGAGACTGAACATCGTATGCGTCCTCACGCATTAATTATGATGGCCGATTACCCACAACAGTACCTCATGAAATCCAATGGGGGCCCTGCACTGTACAGGATGTTGAATTTGAGCCCACCATTTGATCCATCTTCCCTCCATCTTCCCTCCTTACCTGTCCCCGGGTTGAGGGGCTTAGTGAGTTAGGAGATGGCCGTGGATCCCGAGTATGAAAGATAACAAATGTCATACTAGCGTAGTTTCACAGGCTCTAGGTGGCAGTGTAGTTCAGTTGGTGTTATTCATTTAAGCGTTCGAGCGATAAGCCGATTTCAGTTCATTCGCCCTTGAATACCGTTGCACTTCGTGCACAGCACCCTCTGATTACTGTGCCTATGTTGTATCGTAGCTTGAGAAAGCCATGCGTGAAGTGTATCTTGCGAGACAAATGATGCTACCCGAAGTTAAATTTTTTTAATGAACATGACAATTTCCCACTCAGTGGATATAGGTAAAGTTTATTACAACTTCTGACTCGAGTAATACTTCAATAGAGAAATACACTCTTACTCGCGTGTGCGTAAGAGGCAGAGCTAAGCACTCAGCTCTCCAAGCATGGTGGAGAAATGTGGAGTGCGCAGCAGGAACTTGCGAGTAATGAGGAGATAATCGAACTCCTCCTGGGGTAATCTTTGCTGTCTGAGCGAATCGTTGCGATGGTTAGGAAGGATCCTAGGTCAAAGTACGTGCTCAAACTAAAACGGTGTTTGTTGAAAAATACAGGTTTCAAATATGTATCTGTAGCTTTCCATATTACCCATCTGAGAAGTTTGAGGATCAGAGCTGTGACGAGCAGGAGCAATCTGAGTTGATAACAGTTATAACAATTCAGATTTTGTCGGATCATAGTGGACTCTGAAATTTACCCCGGACATTCTCGGTTTCGAAACATAGTGAGATTTGATGGCACTCCTTCTCTTGTCAACATCAAGTTGCTGCGTTCTGCTTGTGAATTAACTTGAGGTGAAGTGCCTTGGGAATAATGCCATGCCAGCATCCTGGAGCAGTGGTATACTTGAATTTGTTATGTCCCGCGGGGCCCCGGGTTCGATGTGAAGACACAGAATTCAGCAAAAAATAGGAGACCCGGTTGTCCATAGATCACGGGATATTAGTCAACGTAAGCGCCTGGGTTTGAGACCTCTCTGGAGTAAGAACTGATACTGTTGAAAAACTGGAATTTTATCTGAAAATGGCTGCATTTCATCGTGGAGTTACAATTTAGACAGTAAACATTATTTCGAACTGTGCTTGAGTCCGTTAAGAATTATCGAACTGTTGGGCGAAATACAGCCCGCTTCGATAAATCGCGAGTAGACTGTCTCAAGATGAATGGGTTCATATGATGCCTGGCAGGGAAGTTACATGGAGTAAAATTAATCGATTTTGTCCACAAAATACCAATGGTTTCTTATTAATGTTGTCAAGTTACGACTTCGCCACTCTCCGCGAATGGCTGACTGCGGTGCCGTAAGCTGCCGGGCTGCTCAGTGAGTGCTAGTTCATTTTTACAAGATAAATCCACTAAAAATGAAACTCACGCTATCAAATTGAATTCGAGTGTGGTATTAGGCATTTAGTATGGGTAAAACATCGAAAAGCCGAATTCCCTTCGCTGCAAGGAGGTCCAAGGGCGGGGTGCAAAATCCGTTTGAGAGTAATAGAGGAAAACAGAAATTCAAGGTGATTGGGAGAAAAGTTTCCACTGCTCAGAATGTGAACAAGGCAAGAAGCGATGCAATTGAGAAGGCGTGCTACCAAGCAGTCCGGGATGTTCACGTTAATTGTCTGTCATTTATCCTCACCAACCGCGCTTGTACAGAGGAAAAGTACTCTTATGATAGAGTATAAAGAATTGAAGAAGTCAAACAAATTCTTGGACAGAAGGATTGGAGGTACGTACTTGTGAGAATTTGAATCAGCGTTTCGTCACCGTTCTTGATTATTTATGTACCCTGGGGACGAGCAAGTCATTGTGAAATGTAGAATACAATGACAAGTTGACAGAAGACGAGAAAGCAATAGCGCGATTCCAACAGCAACGAATGAAGCAGGCCCGGAAGAGTACGTTTCGCTTCCTCCAGAGATTGAGTCTCATACTTTGGCGCATCTTACACTGCTAACCACACTGCAGGCAAATTTACTCTTCCAGACGAGGAGTTGCCAGAATCTTCAGAACACCTGACTCATTTGGGAAACACATTGGGCACTGTTAATGTGGACCAACCGGTGTTGTCTTCGGATGAGGGGGATTCAGATAAGGAAGACATGCAAGGAATAATAGATTCTTGTCACAGGCGTGTGCAAGACTCTGGAGAGTCAATCAAGGGAACAAAAACCAAGAAAGAAGTGATGGCAGAGGTGATGGCCGTCAGTAAGGCTGCACGTGCCCAGAAGCGGCTTCAGCGCGAAGATGACGAAGATCTACTGCATGATGTAGAAGCTCGTTTTGGTGAGGCTATGCGAGTATGCTTCTGGGGAAGACTAAACGAGTTCGTACTTGACCTCATTTTATCGTAATTATCACACCGTGGTGCTGATGTCACTTCAGTTCAGATAGAGGCCCGCTGTAATCTGACTTGAGTTTCCTGTTAATTCATGGGAATTCGTCATCAAGTTCCCAGCAGATTCCATGGTGTAGGAGCAAGCACTGAAGAAGCTCATTCGGGACCCAGGGGAAAAGTTGCCTAATCCACTGAAGAAGCCAACAGCAACAAGAACTGTGCCGGAGGCTGGGGAAACCCTTGATGATCCTCTATATGACGAGGTTCGAGTTAATGTTGCATCTGGCTCCCGCGCTCAAGCTGCAGAACGAACATTGACATCTGATGAAATTGCTCAGCGAGAAGAGCAACTAGCAGCCCTTGAGAGAGCGAGGCAGAGGCAGGCAGCTGCTGGAATGAAAGCTGGAGCCATTGATGAGGCCGAGCTTCTTAAAGAAATTGGAGGATACGCTGCAAGGAGAGAGCGCGCCAGGTTGCAGGTGCACCAAACTCATTGCTGAAACTTACTCAGTTTCTGCTTATGCTTAATCTTTGAGAATTGTTGCATGATCAGTGTTATGAAGCTTTCACGTGTAGGCAGAAGCTTCTGAGGACTCACAAGGTGACGACAGTGATGACAGTGAATCAATGGGTAGGGAATCTAGCGATGATGATGACAATTGCCAGCAGGAGAATGAAGGGATAATGGCTCCTAAGACATCAGCACAAATTAAGGAGGCAAAACAAGCTGCAAGGGCTGGTGGTGACGATCCACTACAGAAGGGATTGCGATCAATTACTGCTGAGTTGCTGCTCAAATATGGAGGGGTACCTTCTAAGCAGAGCCTTAGAGAACGTGAGGAAGCCTCTGAGGAATCAGAGAGCGACAAAGGTGAGGAGGGCAAGAGCGATGATAGCAATGAGGATAGTAGTGATGAGAGTGAATCTCAGGAAGGAGCAGGGGCAAGTAGCATTTCTGGTGACCTGAGACCATCAAAGGAAAGTGCCATGACTCGCACAAATGGCAAGCACACGAGAGAGCCAAAACTAATGGCACAGCCTAATGCTCTAGGCAATTCCAATGATGGCTCAGTTGGTGGGGCAGAAGACGAGGATGACTTTGGGATTGATGACAAAGATGCTGAGGGCAGTAGTGAGGATAACCACAGTGGATTAGACTTAAACACTTCAACTAGACTAGCTCGTAGTGTTGGAGTGGATTCTGATGCTCCTATCGAGCAAGATGAAGATGACATCGCTGCCTTGGAGCTAGATGAGGCAGAGGCTGCAGATATTGAGCGAGAAATAGAGAAAGCGGAAGCAAAATTACACCAAAAGGGGGACCATGGTGGTTCAGAGAGCTCTGTCCACAGTGAGGATAGTGGCTCTGACGAGAGTGATGCCCAAATGGAGCTACTCAGAATGGCAATAGCACTCAAGCGTGGTGAGACTACGCTGGAGCAAATCGCAGGCCGTACAGAGGATATGACCAGGCATGGAAAAGTGCAGAAGAGTGGCAGTAGTCGGAACGGGGAATGCAAGCTTGAAGATGACCCTGAGGACATGTCAAAGGTTCCATGCACTCCAGGAGTACCCAAATGCCATAATGAGTTCATTGGAATGGCAAGTGGGCTTTCCCAGGCACAAGTTGTAGAATTGGTTCGAAGGATTTGTTCTTTCAATGCCCACCAGCTCAATTCGGATGGAAGTGCGGGAATGCAGGAGCTGTTTTCTGTTCTGCTTCGTAGTTTTGCAACATGTGCGGCAGCTGAAACGGTGCAGAAGCACAGGAGACTGCTCGAAGGGTCAGCACAAGCCCTGTTCACTGTGTCTCTGGCGGTTCCATTGTATGCTGCGAGGTTAGTTCGAGCCCATCTGTTGCGACTCTTCAAGCAAGCTACAGGTGCAGTAGAGTCAGCAGGGTGTGATCCCTAAGCAAATATACTGATCATGTGGCTGTGAATGTTTTTCATTGTTGTGCCATGATGGTTCTTGCTTGTTGCAGATAATGTCATTCTCGTTCTTTTTGCTGTGTGATTATGCCCGAGATAGTTTGCAGTTCAAAGAAGACAGCATGGCCTGGGCCTAGTGGCTTTCTTCTGCTGCGCCTGATTACTTTATTGTACCCTCCAGTGCCATCACAAGCTAGCCACACGGTTCTTAACTCCCTGGTTCTAGTGTGTGGCTTTCTCCTGTCGTACTGCCCGGTGTTCAGTCTTCGTGATGTGGCAATTGGGCTGGGCATTGCAGGAATGATGCTTTCAGTGTCGCAAGAGTCGCACAAGTTCATTTCAGAGGTCCTTCCGTTCTGTGAAGCACTTCTGTACACTGCGGTTGGAGATAAAGGTCGAATATGCGAGTGTGTGCTCGATCTATTACTTGTTCCCCACATAACTCAGTCCTTTGACTCCTTTCTGCACACTTATCGTTTTCTGGGCTCTGAATAATGCTCCAACTCGCAAAGTTATGAAAAGCTGTGTTATTCACACATCTTTGACTGTTGTTGTCATAACCCATACAGTCATCACCCTTCTCTGGTGTTCTAATTTCTATCATGCGTTGCTTCATCGACAGCTTAGGTATTTAGCAGTATCTGTTCATGTTCAAGGTGGCTTATGACCATGCCCTAGCTTGTGCTTCTGCTTCCCTGTACAGACACAGTGCTGTATCTATATGGTGCTATAGCTTAGTGCCCGTTGAAGTGTTTTTTCTCAGCAATTATGGATAGAAATGTTTTTATATTCTTCAAGAAAGTGCACATCAGGCTACAAGCCTGTACATTTTGATGAGCTAAGTTCCTTCAGGTCACAAGTCTGCCTGGGACATATTTGCCCTGATTCTAAGTGGCTAGCAGGGGCATCAGAGGCCCCCGGTGAGGCTCCTCAGCCACTGTCGTTCTGGCAAGTTTTCCAGATGGACCCTAGTCCCAAGAAGCAATCCCATGATGTGAACAGCAATGCTCTGAAAGCATCTTGCCTTTGCACATGCATGGAGCTGATTGGACAACAGGCTCAATGGGTACAGCAACATGCCCCTGCTTCGCTAGAAGCGTGCATGGCACCACTGCAAAAAGCTCTGGCTGCATTTGTAGAGCATGGTGTTGCATCACAGGCATTACGCAACCAAGCGAAGAATCTTCTCAATGATATAAAAGAAAGTGTGACTCAGGTCATAAAGTCACGCCAGGCCCTCATCTGCACAAGCCTTGTTAAGAAGACTCCAACCAAATTTTTGAACCCCAAGTTCGAGGTTGACTTTGACAAGCGTCAGAATTATGACCCAGACAGAGAGCGAGCAGAGTACACTCAGTACAAGCGCCTTGCAGCGAAAGAGAAGAGAGGTAAGTTTTGGGCAGGCTTTGTTGCTGAATGTGCTGAAATACTGCCTTTATCTTAGACATTCGTGATCTTATCAACTGTGCACTGTGTTAATCCAGCATGTTATATCTATCAAGCTAGTTCTGTATGGTTTGACATTGTATCATGTGCATCAAGGATCATGGAGCTTTTTGTTATATTCTAGTGCCTTTGCAGCGCTGAAGCGGGAGCTAGCAAAGGACTCAGCGTTTATCGGTGAAGTCAGGCGAAAAGAGAAGGAGCGTGCTGCAAATGCACGTGACGTGAAGGCCAAACGTGCAATGGCATTCTTGGAGAAACAAGAGGCTGACTTTAGGAGTGGTGGACAAAGTGGAATGAATCCCCACAAACGTAGCAAGTCAAAAAAATAGATTAGTTTCTGCTCCACTATTTATAAGTATGTTGCATCTCAGTTGAGCTGCTGCCCGTTTCTAATGCAGTTTCTCAACTTACGCATTTGTAATTTGACGATCAATCGATTCTGTAAAGTACACAATTTAATCAGCAAGTACACGAGAAAAAACTCCTTATTGGCCATGGCATGAATCGTGCGGCTTGGGGACACAGTTCAAGAATTCTAACTTGATGACCTTGATTGAACATGGCACGTTAATCTCTTTCCCTCTCTCTAACCCCTTTTCTGGTCTCATCCGTATAACAAATCATCTCAAAATCTGAGTGTGCCTCTAATGCAGCACGTGGAAACGAAACACCGTGTACAGAATCAGTGTAAGAATTTCGTCAAGTAATAGTATTTAGAAAATACTATTACTTGATGATGATTGAGGCTAGATAACATTATGTGCTTTTGCGGCACGGAAATGTTGATATTCAGTTCAATCCGGTTTTCCGGTGGCAGCACTAGTGAACACTGCGAGTCCACCTTTGCCGTCTCGTCGTGATGCATCGCCTTAACTCAACAAATAATGGTCATTATTCTAGCGCAAGTCCCTGGACATTATTCTAGCGCCCTGACCACAAAATTGGATATGAAGTGGCAACAAGTAGCCGCTTCCCTGCTATCTGATGCAACCAGCTCAATGTCTAAGGCACAAAATTTGCAAGATGATGATTCGATCCATGAATAGCACTGCGCATTTATTTCACTATCCGACCATCTCATTATTTATCGCTGACTTGTACCGAAAGATGAGATGAAGACCCCAAGCTGTACAACTACCGCTGATTACATGCACAACGACGTCCCGTCAGTAGCGATTTATAGCCTGATGTACTCGTGCTCACCTCTTCCAGATCCCTTCTTTCGGAGATTAGGATAAAACTACAGGATTACCAGCGTACTTTTTGTCGTCAGGCGCATTTGTGAGAGTGTAGTGTGAAGTAAATGATTTCTTCTTCTTCTTCTTCTTCCAGTGGCGGAGCCCATGCAAAAATAGCCTCCCCTGTAAGAGATGATTTCATTTATTCTTCTGCACTTCGATTATACCGTGCTCTAGTCTCGCCTATGTTATGTACTGGTAAACAAATTGATGTGTGTATACACCTGTCACAGATTCTCTTCACATCGACGTGGCGGTTATCAAGTCTGTCACAGATTGCACGTAAATGCATGGGTTATTAGATAACGTAATCTGGCAGTCCTGTGCGTCGAGCCCATTCCATCTTCTCAAGCAATACGGGCCCAGTACGAATACTTTAAGTTTTCATGGGACGTTCTACTTCCCGGTAAAGAACAGCATGCTTGAGTACTTGGTAATATTCGCCCGCGGAGGGGCTATCCTCTGGACATTTGGGCAGTTGCTCAATGTAAAAGGAAACCCAGTCAATACTCTCATCCGTTCATGTCTTCTTGAAGATCGTAGTGGGGCGTGTAGCTACACATCGCCTCCAGTAGGCACACAATATACTTTCAAATGGCAATTTCATAATGTACGACACATGACTATAGCTTCCAATGTAAGAAACAAATATTATTACTACGGCCTTTTTTGACAATTTGCTTGACTTCAGGGGCTAGATTTGGTATTTGTGGCAGCTTACCAGCACATGCTGACGATCCCGTTCGTGGACGAACTGTTGGCTTCTATCAAGGACGAGTTTGCAGCCGTCTATAAGCCTGATATTTATCAGTATCAGCATTTTGATGATACGTACAAACGCTTGCTGGCGCGGGCACAATCACTGCATATAAAAGCTAAAGCAATAAACGGTTCTATACGAGAAGAATTACAAGTACGAAGGCTTACATAAATCTCTTCCTAGATATCTCTACTGATTGAAATAATGTAATTTAGGCGTCCTTTTCAAGGTAGTCATCGCGGTGATATGATCTGCCTGGATTCTCACCACAGTGTACTTTGCTCTCTGCACGACGAGTAGAATCAGCTGTGCTGTAGTGCCAAGCTTTTGTTTTCTTTTCCATCTGTGAGTAGCAGAGTAGCAGTCAATCACGTTGCGAATACCGAGAGACAATTGAATATGGCGTCATCTACAGTATTCACACAACATGACTCCATCAATACAGAATATTTCTCTCCTCTTTCCTGAAAAGATAGCAAAGTTGACTCATCCATGCAGCACGGCAGTGGATATGGTCTTCAACGGAGCCCTCGATCTAGCGGCAACGGAGATGACGACGATGATGGAACGGCAGAATCCAATAGCACCGAGGCCTCGCAAAGCGATAGTAGTGGCAACGGAGAGAATGTCTCAGAGACTGTGGCGTTCAACGTTAGCATGCTGAGCAAGAGGGCCAAAGCTAAGACGCCTGGAGCAAAACTCAGTTCCTCCAAGTCTCCAGCAGCAACAAAGTCGCAACAGAGGAAGGGGAAAAAGGTATGCTCCATTTTCACTGACGGCCTCCAGTCTCAACTCTTCCCTGGTGTGCTGAATACTCCACCTTCGCCGTATGTGAATAGCAGAACTTGACTCAACTGCCCACTAGAAGTCACTCTTTAGATGATAGAACATTTGTTTACACATTCGTAGAGTAAATTAGAAGCAATTCGGCCGCAAATCATCCTTCATACAATACAGCTTCAATTAGGCAGTTGATAGCTATGCGGTTATTTGTTCCATGCTGGTGAATATAGATTTGATCAATCTATTTTCCTTTTTTATACTGTAAATAATCACTCATGCTATAGCATGATTCCATCTCTCGATTAGAGGTGCAGGTTTTTATCAAGTTCAACTCTCCCTCCAATTTGAGTATGAAGCTGCAAGGGCTCGTAGCAGATGCAGTGATAAAATAGCAGTCTCTACTGCAGTAAAACCTGGATAGTAGAGAACTGCCAGTCCCCTTCTATCCCCGTGGCACTCCCTTATAGTTGTATTTTCAAGGGAGCCAACGCATACCTGGCCCGTAGCACAGGCCTAGCCTAATGGCTGAGCTCCTGGTAAACACTCATGCAGGTTAATATTTACCCACAGTATTTCAGGTGTAATGACATGCTTAGTTTACCTCACATAACGAATCCTTGTTGAATTGGCAATATATTGAGAAGGTACTCGCAGGCTATAATAGTGGACAGTGAGTGTAATAGATAGTACAACATTACTGGATTACAGCACGCCAATCAATTTCTGAACTGTTTTTCGTAGATTGAATCATTTTGATGGTGTCATGTGATAAAAACTATTATGTGGAACTGCAATAACTTGCTTGACAGCTGTGCAGCCTCGAAACTGGAAGGAGAACGAAGTGGACGTGAAGGACTTGGATTATTCAGGAAATGCCGGTATATCACCAAACGCTGCAGCAACTTTTGACCCGTCTCTACCTAGTGCACTCAAGAGCCGCATGGATGCGGTGGAGGCCATCTCATATGCTGACGACGACCAGGCATTGGAGAAAGAACTAGCAGATGTAAGCAACAAAAAGGGCAATGATAAGGCACCTTCTGGAGTTCTGGGATCACTAGTGTCATCCCTTCAGTCCAGTATCATGGGCAAGGAAGCCTTGACTTCAGCAGATCTGCAGAAAGCAATCAATAATATGCAGAAGCGACTACAACAACGAAATGTTTCATCAGAGGTCGCAAGCAAGGTTTGCGCATCAGTGGCTACATCACTGGAGGGTAAGAAGCTTGCTTCATTCACCAGGGTTGCTGCCATGGTTCGAACCGCTATGGAACAGTCAATCACTCGCATTCTGTCACCTCCACGTAGCACAGACATTCTTGCTGAAGTAGCTGCGGCACGAGCACATGGAAAACCGTATTCAATCGTGTTTGTTGGTGTCAACGGTGTTGGAAAGTCCACAAGTCTCTCCAAGGTGGCGTACTGGCTGCGCCAACATGATCTCCGAGTCATGATTGCTGCCTGTGACACATTCAGGTGTTTTTCTGGCAGCTTAATAATTTACAATCCCCGCCTGCACAGCGCTTTTGTGGAATTTTCGTGTTCTGTACATTTCAAAGAGTTTTCAATTCCCTCGAAACTATAGGCCGGCTTGTTGTTTGAGAAGTTATTCGGAAGATGAGTACTTGATTACAATATTTTGGCTAACCCCAGTTGAATATTGCTTTCCTCTTGCTTCGCATAAGGCTTACAAGGCAATGTGAAGATCACAATATAGGAGATCACAGAGCCAACATTTTCATTGTTTTTCTTTTTTTTAGTGAAAGGGCTATCACTGCTAGAGGCTTGTTGTGCAGATCTGGCGCAATTGAGCAGCTGAATACTCACTGCAACCGACTCGGAGTTCCTCTATATCACCGCGGTTATGACCGTGACGCAACTAATGTTGCTGCCGAAGCACTAAGACAAGCTGAACGTGATGGAGTTGATGTTGTCTTGATTGATACTGCTGGGAGAATGCAAGACAATGAGCCCTTGATGCAGGCATTGTCAATGCTGGTCACAAAGAACAACCCTGATCTTGTTCTCTTTGTAGGCGAAGCATTGGTGGGGAATGACGGTGTGTACTTGAGGGCTGAAAGTGAAAATGGGCTATCATGTAATTTATCCTTCCGAAGCTGGGCGGGGATATTCTTTTTCACCGCTAGATTACAATCAACTGAAGTTTATTTGGTGAAGGTGGAAACAAACTTTTTTCAACTGTCAAAATCCATGGCTTACGGCAAGTAATGTTGTTCAGGAGTGAATCAATTGACCAAGTTCAACCAGAGGTTGGCAGATCTGGCGCCTCCAGGCACCAAACCGAGACTTATTGATGGAGTCTTGGTTACGAAGTTTGATGCAATTGATGAAAAAGTGGGGGCTGTACTGTCCATGGCGTATTCATCTGGCGCTCCCATCATGTTTGTTGGTTGTGGTCAAACTTACGTTGATCTGAAGCGCCTTGAGGTGAAGTCTGTTGTGAAATCACTCTTAAAATGATCACCTCTCACCGTTTCCGCGCATGCTCATGGTGTTGAGGAGGGCGGTCGTATGCAGCCTAAGGCTTACATTCACTGAAGATATACACCCATCTGAACACCTTTACACTTGAAGCTACACTTCTCGTAAAAAGGTACATTCATATCATCACAATCCAATATCACCTTGTAACATCCAGCTTGAACTGCACTCTTAACCAAAGCATCGATTAATATGCTTCCAAGCTTTTTGCCCCTGTAGTCACTTGACACCACGACGTCCTCGATGTGGCCCACGTATCCGCAAGCGTGGATGAATTTCGGCTCTACGACTAGAGTAGCTGTTCCGACGATCTCATCTTTTGCCACATCATGAATTACCCCAATGCATAACATGTCACTGTTGTGTATCTCGTTGAACCGCTTGATAAAGCTTCGCTTTGAGATAATTCCAACGGTCGTGAGCTGTGACAATAATCCCAAGAAATCTCGTGACCAGTCGTCTCTTTGTAAATCTCTAAGCACTAGTCCTGCCGCTTTCAGTTCACGGCTACCTGATGGCACGACGAGTTTCAGTTTTCGCTTGCATCTGTCCCGCATCAAATTTCCTCCGGCAACTATTAGAGCACATAGACCTAGCACAGCAATCATAATGTGAATCAATTGACTCGTGGATTAACGCGAGATGTTCAACAGACTTGCATACTGAAGGTTTCTACAACGCCGAGAGTGTCTACACAGTCACCCGCGAACTGTCACTGTATCCCTCAGCTGCAGCTAGGAAGTATGGAAACACGACTTGATGAATTCATTGGTTTGACTCATCGCTTCGGGTCACGAATTTTTTGGCTTTCCGGGTCAAGCTCTACAAACACGTTTTTACCCTGCGCCACAACTCAGTGGCCACCGTTTTCAGCATAAATCTGTGCACTCTTGTGCATCCAAAGAGATATGGGTAAACCATTGAAACATTTTTCCGTTTTTGTCCTGAAGTAGGCACAGGAACACGACGGGCTGGAGTACGGTCAGTAGTCGAGTGTTTTCCGTGCAAGGCCGTGGAGTCTTGACTTGCTTCTGTTGCGCATTTTTCTCTTGTGCGCTGTTTTAAATTTAGCTTTCTATCATCAGAAGTGGTGATGTCTATCAAAAGATGGCATCAAACACACATGTAGTTACTCGACATCTTTCACTAGTCCAGACTACTTCGAATGAGTGGGGAGACAACGGTGGAGAGACGATGGTGGTCGGCATGGTCTAAACTTCTCCAAGAAACATACTGCGATTTTCACAAAGTCTCGGAGCAGCACAAGTCATAAATCCTGCAAAATACGGCAATGCACGGCACGCCCATCTTGAGTGTTCCTGCCTTGTTGCACAATGCCGATGCGCCTTTCGAATCCAAAATTGCTTCTGTGGATGGTTTCATTGGTAGCATATCAACATTCACTCAGTCTCTGAGGCTTCCACCTCGCTTGGTTGACCAAGCGACTCAGTCGGTTTTGAAATGGTGCCTGCAACAACTCGCAGCACATACAAAAGAGGCTGCTTTTGATGCCCCCGTAACAGAGAAGCTTTGGTCAGCGCTCAGTGCCATATGCCAACAGAGCAAGGTATGCACTGCACTACTTTGAGCATGTCTCGTGTTGCTCCTCAGTTCGTACTCACACTTTGCTTTACAGGTGAGCGTTGAGTCGCGGAGCCTTCCATCCATCATTCCCGTCGCAAGGCTAACCATACAAGAAGCAATAAAGAACAAAAACGCATCTTTGGTTGAACACTGCAATTCTTCCCTTCTTCGATTCAAAACACAGATTCTAGACAAGCCTCCGGGGCCGCTATACAAACTATGTGCAGCGTGCTTGGACGGGCTACACCAACTCAGGATGCAGCAGCCAAGACGCTGCAAGGCTGATTCGCTAGAAGTATGGTCCGCTTTAAAAGCTGCTCTTATTGCTGTTTTGGGTACAGTGCTGGAGCTCCTTTGTGCAAGCACAGGAGCATGTTCAGGGAAGAACTGGGAATGTGCTCTGAAAGAGATTTTACCCAGACTAGCTTCACTGCACCATTTGCCTTCTCCTTTTCTATTGGATGATGTCGATTCGTGTGGAGAGAAGCCCATAGATGTAGTGGTGCCGATGAATGCATTCAAAATTCTGCTACTGCAGCCAAGTAACAGCAGTCAGGTTACCCGTGCATTCAAGTTCCGTGACGCCACAAATGGCTGTACTACTACACCTGAAGCGCACCCTACGGAAGGGAGCAATTCCACTCTGAAGAATTCGTCAAAAATTGGCCATTCTCAGACGCAGCAGGAATTCACCAGTACTTGGCTCGCACCGTGGAGCTGGCTTGGCCAGCTAGGAAAAGGTGAAAAAGTAGATGCTTGGAAGGAGCACATGGCTGCTCGGTTGCCTGCACATGCAGCATGGCTTGTTACCTTTTTCTCTGAGGCAGCAACCCATATGAGTAAGCTTCCCCACTCAGCACCCTCAAAGCAGGCTGGCTCACATGCAGAAGATCTAGCATGGAGCGCTTTTGCTGCCATCACACATTGCAGCTTACTTACCATTGAGCAACTCCAAGGCGCACCTGCAGACGACCGACCCGCGTGTGCTGCTACCTCTCCATCCACCCAGTCAACCATCCTTGCACTTGATTGCTGTGCATCTTCTGCTGAAGCATGCCATCATCACAAGGTGTTTTTCTGCACCTCTGGTTCCTCACTGCGCAATACAGTGACCCTTACTGCCGATACTGCAAGTAGAAATTAGCACATATCTCTTGACAGGAACCATGTCATTCCTACCAGCAGGTAATAAATCTGCCTAGTGTTCGCGATACACCAATTATTCAGTATCAGATCACGTACGTAATGTGCACAAATCGGCCCGGTTCCGGGGGCATGCAAGTTTTATGTAGCTAAAGTTCACTTCAAGCGCCACTGTAGCCCTGCTTAAGAGTATTGCTCGACTTCCATTGGTTTCAAAGGCTCAAATAGTCCTTTTGAGTTTTGAAAGTGATGGATTCCAAAACCAATAGCGTTTTGCAACTGCCGTCACGAGGGCTCGTGTTTGAGTTTCTGCCAACTTGTCAAACCTCCAGGTCCGACAACAAAGGTTTAGTTTACTGTGGTCATCTGCGATACTACAGGCGTACTGCCCTACGAAAGACACTGGTGGCCAGAAGCGCTCGGCTCTACTCCAGCTAATACCCCGTCTGCAAAAAGCAGTGGAAGGAGCGGACAGCGCTGTGATGGAAGCCGCAGCTCTTGTTGTTTCAAGACTAGTCCAGCTGGAGCCAAAATGTGCGACTGACAGCATGCAGTTCATTCTCCATGTTGCTAGCTCTGCTTCGCAGCCGCATTCCCAACAAGTTCAGGGACACCAAGGTAACTTCTGACGGCACCTCTTACATGCTTTCGCATGTCTGCTTGGCAGCTACGACTTTCTACAGACGCACATTTTCATGCCCAGCTGTTGAATGCACTCTGTTCATTCCGCTTAGATAGCGTTGGTTTCATTCTGCGTGATGCTTCGATTTCCCTGGCGGTGAGTGGAGCCCCGGCGCTCTTGTTCAGGCCCTAAGGCTCTGGCAGCAGTCATCTCAGCATTCTCGTCCCTCAGGAACATCCACTTCGTGCTGGACAAGCTCTTCACCGAAGTGCTCACACATCAAGGGACTTCACTCAGCGACACCCTGGCCTCCAGTGACGTCCGTACAGCACTCGAACGAGCCATTTCTTCCTCTCCATCGGCCCAGGCCGTAGGCCACATTACATGTCTAACACAGGCGTTCACAGCAGCGTGTGCCTGCACCCCAACCCCACGCACACTCTCCTTACTGAGCACACTGGGGCGAACTATACTGCAGGCTATAACAGTACAGCCGCCCCAGGCACAGCCAGTGGCTTCTGCACTGCGCTCACTCGTCGAAGCAGCACAGCCCTTGGTCGAATTTCATGGCGCCGTGTGCCGAAATCAACACAACACAGCACACGCCACCATCCTCCAAACCGGCAACTGCATCCCTGTACTCTCGCTTCAGGCGGCTATCCTCGAGCTGTACGATGCCTGCTCTGCTACAGACCCTCATGTTTGCCAATCCTACCCTTGCATCATGCTCCCATGCCCCCACCCCAGTCTACTGTCCTGTGTCTTCGAGCCCAAGTCCAAGAAGGAACGCCGCTCGTATCCGCACCACCAGGCGCTGGCGCTCCTACACACCCCATCTCCTGTAGCAGGGACCTCCGCTGAGGTCCGGCTGGCTCATTCTATCCTCGTGTGGGGCGGTGCAGCATTTCTCCTGCCTGGTATACTCGGCGACGGTTTAGTCTACGACGCCAAGCGCGGATGTGCAGCGTGTGCGGCCCAGTTGATAGGCTTACTTCACCGCCGCTCTCGCACCAATGACTTCTGCACCGCCCAAAGCACCCCCGGCTTTACTGCAATTGATCAGGAGACCTTACACAGCCTGTCTTCTCTGAGCGCACTACTGTTTGTCGACTGTGAAGCTGCACCGGCCACCCCAGTTCTCCCCTGCATACTGGTAGCCTCCAACTATGTAAACACAGATGCCAAGGACCGCATAGTTCTCTCGTGCATCCACCAGTATCCTGAATCAGACCCTGGTGTCGCATCTTTGCTGCTCACCATCCTCCAAGCACACCCAACAGCAACGCCAGTGGCCGCTGCGGCTGGCAGCCTGTCGTGCGATTTACTGGAGCTCTTCGAACTAGCTCATGGGGATAGTGTTACTGATGCAGCTACTGTTCCAGTTAAAGCCCTCTGTGAGTCCGCACGGGCACTCCTCTCGATGCCGGACGTGCCAGACTTCCCCTCTCTCAGCACCTTCTGCAGGCTGGTTACTCAAATCGTGTCGAATCCTTCCACAATCGGCGGCATGCTCAGTGGGCCACACTCCCCTGGGCCTCGTACTAGTGGCACACTGGCCGGCATGCTGCGCCTGAGCAAGCTGGCTCAATCGCTTCCTGGCGCGTCGGACTCAGCCGCGTTTGCCCTGGTAGCCACGCTGGGCGTCTGCGGTGTACTTCAATGCGTGCTCTCTGACGACGGTGCAAAAACGGCGTGCTCAGACGTTATGAGAGCTGCGCTTAACCACCTTTCGGTGGTTCTCTCTGGCGTCAAGGGCACCAGTGAGTGGCCTGGCGTTCACAAGGAGGTCGCAGAGATGGTGGGGTGGTGCTGTCCAGGTGGTGCACTGTGGGCTATCCCAATGTCTGCGGATGTCATCTGTAGCCTCGTGGAGGCTGGGATGCGCACGGGTGTTTCCAAGTTTGCTGCCAAGGTCCTCAAGCGAGCCCACAAGCGCACAGGTAGGGGTGCAAAGAGGAAGCTGGGGGAACACAATGAGCGTGATTGTAGTGATGCTGTAGCTGAAGACCCTCACCAGGCTGCTGCTGTCCCACCCTCTTGTTTGCTTGGCGTTGCAGAGGCGGTTTACAACTCCCATTCTTTGGCCTCGGTAGAATCTCACCAACTCACTGAGTGCACTCAGTCCTTGCTACCACCAGCTAAGAAACTGTGTCGTCGTGTCTTGTCAGCTTGTAAGGCAGCCAGCAATGCACAGGCCAGAGTCTCTATTGGAGGTAGCCTATGGCCACTAGCCTATGCTCACCGTTTGCTAGCCCGCCTGTCGACCTTCAATGAGACCGACTGTGGTCCACTGGACTCAGTGAATGTGCGCCTCTCGATTAGCTGGTCGCTGGGACAGTGGCGCTGCTTTATCTGCTTGTGCTGCTGTGAATGGTCAACTGCTTCCAGGCATGTATAGAATTGGCTCAGCGGCAAAACAATGGACCGATATTGCTTTCGCTTTTAAGCTGCTTGGAGCAGTACTACTCCCACTTGGCCTGTGTGCACCACAAGTCACTGCAAGATGTGTCCCGCGCTCTTCAAGCCTTCTGCTTGTTGTGCCTCGAAAATGAATCAGCTTCAGGGGGTTTGGGATTTTCTCAGTCACCGATCGCACGTTCAGCCAACCTGCTTTTGCAGCGCACGCTGCCCTCGTGCGGGAAAAGAGTCACAGGGCTCTTGCTCCGACATCTGCTCAGCACCCTGGTCGCCCCGGAATCATGCAAATATGTGTCCACGAGTGTCTTGCTCCTCGGTTTGGAGCACCAGAGCTGCCTGTTTTCTCGCGTGGTGCAGAAGCAACCGCTCAAAGTTCTGCAGGCCTTAGCGGCTTCAGCGAACGCTCTAATCGAACACAGCAAGCTCAGACCCGGCTACTGCGCATCCGTTCATGCGCTGAACATTCGCTGTATCGAATCCATCGTAGGAAGGAAACTGGACTTCCCAGAATTAGGGCAGTTTCTGTTGCAAATTCCTGGTCTCGTTTTGAGCATTTCGAACACAATCGCCAGTACGATAGCGGGCGATGCTGCATCCGTCCAGCTCGTTGCGCTTGGCACCTGCTGCTCACTGCTATCATCTATTATACGACACCGTGACGAGGCTGCGGAAGTAGCTGCCGATGTTGTCCTGGCGCTCTCTCTCAACTGCACTACATCAATACGCGTAGCTTCAAATCTTTCGACCTCCCCGTCAAGCAGGTATGCCCATTCTTGATATGTTGCATCATTGTCCCTGATTTACGGCCTTACAATGTTGTCTTTGCACTTTTAGTGACAGGTCGAGTACTAGCAGGGTTCACGAGGCAGTTTGCGCTTTAGCCAACACTGTGGCGGCGCTTTGGGAGACTGCAGGGGGTAATGATAGCTGCAAGAGTGTGTTAGTATTGCTCCTGGTGGCGTATCTTGAATTCGCCTGCGATTGTGGCTTGTCAGCGAACCAAGCTACTAACGCGGCCGGAAGCTCTTGCCTTGCCGCAGGTACGTTGTCTTCGACGCAGTCTATGCGTTCAAGTATAACCTGACACATTAAGTGTGAACCTGTACTGCAGGAAAGAATGCATTGCGCTCGGGGGCACTGGAAATGCTTGGTGCACTCAACGACAACGATCTGCAGCACGTCCATGTTCGAGTGAGCAGCAAGCACTCCTCCCTTCCCCAACAGCACCTTTCAGAGCTGAAACAAGAGCACGATAAGTATTTCAAATTTGTGGGAAAGGTTTAGGCCGCATGTGCTGTGCACTGGTGGCTGTTATTCTTTGGGGATTTGATATATGATTGAAAAGCGGGTAGGGTCCTGGTGCATCTAGACTGGTAAACAGTATCACAGAAGCAAGCAATTGTAAATGAGCCGTTGGGATGCATGCTTAGATGAGATGACTGTCACGCCGAGTACAGAGTGACCCGCAGGTGAACTAGACTGCTGATTCTGTGCGCCAGTCGCCTGAAGTGGATTTCATATCTGATTGAAGTGGATGCCTGTGGCACGTTTCTTTCCTTAATGCTAGTTTTTTAGACAATAAGATCCCGAGTGCGGATTAGGAAACATACAGTTCTCATTGGTGCCCTTGATTAATTCACTTGGACCAAGATTGGGTTAAAAAATTAATTATTGAGGTTGTCTACCCAATGGGAACAGAGTACTAACTTCGAGGAGACAATCACAGTCTTTTCGGTCAAAGATAATTCATTAGCTTTTCTATAACAAATTGCAAAAAACTATCAGAGGCTGCAAGAGTATCATCCAGCTAGGATTTCGATGTCCCCAAATGACATTCACACCTAACCATCCCACACAAGCCTGTGGGGATATGCACAGATTATGCACTCTAGGACCAGAGCCAGTTTCCTTGGTTGTCTTCATTCACCCCAAAGATGAACTGTGTGCATGACAATTAGCAAGCACTCCAAACTTCTGCAGCCCATGGAGATGAACACTCAGAATATTTATAGATCCCCGCATCCGTGGTATCCATGTCTTCCCATTCTCTGTGGAGACGATTGGCTATCTAGTCTGCCGAGCCATAAGATAGCTTTGAATAGCTCGCACATGAGGTGACACAACAGCAATTCTTGGGTCTGTTAAGGGCTTCACCAGCTGTGGCATCGGGGGTCATCGATGTTCATTCTTGCGTAGACGATTTATTTATTTCTAGTTGATTTGCACGAGTATATTTCAGAGCTATAGGATTAGCGTCTTTGAAAACCTGACAGCTACCAGAGCAGGAACAGTATCTATTTCTTGGTGGTTGTAATGAGTTCACACTCATCGGTCTCTTTTGATATTAGCTGATTGTCTTAGTTCCTATTTCTCACGCAATCATCATCGTAGAGTACAATCGCAGTAGTTTGCGATGCCAGATGGAGAGTTAGGGAATTGCGTAGTATGCACCCTTATTGATGATTCAAACACTATTTTGGTGAAACTGCGCACAGTTAGTTGACTAGATTCTCCATTCAATAGTATGCGATGGTTTCAGCAACGCAGGTTTCATATTTACTGTTGCACTCGAGTGCTAAAGCGGGATTAAAAGCGTTCCAACTTGTCGCTATGTAAGCATACAATTTCAACTAGAGTAGTATACTCGATGGCAAACTGACTTGAACGTTATTGCAACGCGATACACCACAGTGCCAGTTGCGCAAGGGCTCAGGGACGCAAGGAATCGTATGAAATACCTATGAAGGGTGAGCATCACACGTAGGCAATATCAATCGCGCTGCATGCACTCAACAATCTTATAAACGTGGCAAAGGAGCAATAGCACGCGCATTGAAAGTCTTGCATGCGAATACCATGGTATTCCACCTGGAAGCCTTTCCAAGACCTTTCGCAGCACGGCTAGCCGCGGCTCTCGATCCTCTGTCATGCATCATCCACCCCGTCAAGTGGCGTTCGTTCATAAGAAAGGAGAAAATTCGAGAAACTGCAGAAAACTGGTATCAGAAACGTGGAGCATGATGAAGAGGATGAATTTGTAGAGTCCGAATGTGTGAATACGTGATAACGTGATCCACACGATAACTACCTACAAGCCTGTTCAATACCACCTCGCACTACAAAGTAGTGGGCTTGCGCGCAAGAACATATAATGGAACGGAGCCGGGCGGGCTTTATGTAGGTAATACATCGAAATATCATTTCAAGAAGCTCCCACGATAAGAGTTGCCCAAACAGTGATCATGAAATACAGAGATCTCAGCAAGGGTGCACAGGAATGGTAGCGAAGGCTTGTGCCTTTGGGCTCATTTACTTCCCACCGACTTTAGCTTTAATTTACGAGGACTCTTTTGTCACTAAGCGAGCTTGGTCTGTCCAAATTAAGGCCCTCGGAACTGGTTCCCTAGAATATTTATGCGAGCGATGGCTACAGCTTTTACCTCAAGGAATAGATGCACAAAGTCTCAACAAGCTTCAGATTACTGACCTAATTTCACAAGTACTAGATCCTAAAGGAAGGAGGGAATCGAGCTCGGGTGCAAAACATAGCCATCACCTTATACAGCTTTGCATAGAAAACACTTTCACAAACATTTACTTCGTTGCACCCAGACAAGCATTCACTACAAAAAATGTCCGCAGAAATTTCGGAGGTTGAAACAATTCCAGCTTCTGTGGTATCGGGCACTTCAAGCGAACCGGATTCTAGCTATTGTAATCATCAGGTAAGCTGTCCACTTCTGTAATTTCACGTTCCCTCATAGTCGTGCATAACTTGAATATACGCCAACAGGATCTATCTGGAGAACATTTGGCGGATTCTAGAGCAGATGAGTTACTGTGCAAACACCAAGACAAGCGTGTGGTGTCCAACCTATGCAATGAGATATCAAGTGCAACTCATCCCAAAGAGTTGGACTTTGAAGATTTAGAGTGTGGGGGGCACTTATCTGAAAACATTCCTGGAATTCAGAACTGCTACCTGTTTGAACAAGAACCGTACAAGCACATGTAGAGTTGACCATGCATGACCGGCTAGAGATAGTGTTTAGATATAAACTATCCCACTTGTGTCTAATTTGATGTATGGAGAGGATACGACCAGATAAGCCAGAGACGCTCAGTGCATGTATTGGCGCTACAATAATATTTTTATTTATTACCAAGAAAAGGAGCCAATCCACTTTAGTCTGGATCCAAAGATCATTACATATCTAATTGAGCAACCTGGTCTTGCAATAATTCTCGATAATACTTTACCAGAGGTAATAACGTCTGACGCCTACAATGTAAAACAGTGGAGGCTGGGGACCACACTCTTCTGGTGCACATTGAATCCAGGAAAATATTGAGGTCACACGGACTGGAGCAAGAATGCTACACTTGTTCAAATACAGTATTACATGCAAGGGAAAATCATTAAAATGTGCATTAAGAAAATAGAGCAGAAGTACAGCAACCAGTCATCTGAACAAACAATTCATGACGATCATGGTGGCAATGAACACCATACTACGCTTCATACCAGGTTATAGTCCCTGATAATCTATCTGCCTTAGCTCGCAAAGGAATAACCTTTCCCGGGAATACTGACTTATTCAGTGATATAACACGCTCAATGCCTAGCTCTAGCACTTGTAATACTGCATTTCCGTCCCTGTTGAAACCCATGACCTCCCCTTGATATACATCAGTGGGTCGTTGAGCACAGTAAAGAGTAAGAAAATGGTCAATTGTGTCTTGCTCTAGCTTACGGTGTTTCCGAGATACCTCTTCGAACCTCTTCCCTGCCCGCTCCAGTGATGACACAGTGAAAGGAGCCTCTTTTCCAAGCAACGCTGACTTGATCTGGAAGTGACACACCAGATCTGTGTACCTACAAACTCACGCACTTCAGGGGCACACACATGAACGTGTACAGCCTCCTAGATCCTCGATCACACATGTACTTCGAAAATCAGCGTTTCAGGCGGCTCTGACAAGGAGCATTACCTGCGTATAGGTGATGTCACTTGGCTATAAGCGTCCAGGCCTAGACCGTGATGCTTTTGAGGTGCACCAGCCGAAGTGTTGCTGCGAAGCATGCGAGAACGCCAAAGGAAACTCTGTGCAAGCTTGGAGTGTGCCAAGCGGTTCAGTTGTTCTTCAGAGGGGGGCGAAGGTGCCTCTTGTGCCCTGCGGCAAGCCGAAAGGACGTTCAGAGCCAAGGAGACAAACCTCTTCCCATTTTTCACCACAAAGTAGAAAACTGTTTGCAAAATGGAGAAGATGCTTTGAGAATGAAGTCCCACCCCACAAAATCCTTCTTCTCCTCTCTCACCCAGCAATGCAGCTCACAAAGACTTGAATAAAATGCTAATTTACAACACTGTTAACAATAATTCTGTGACTCACTCTGAGCCAATCTCAGGTGGCAACTTCTGCATTGCAACACTGATGGAAATTCACAATGAAAGGGCGCATCAACATTTTAGTGAATTCTGTCACCTCACTGAGAAATAGTTTCGTGTAAGTTCTCGTCCGGGGGAAAGTTGTGGATTCTTTTGCAAGAAGTGCCTGAACGATGTAAAACAGTCCGCAAACAGTGGCACGAACTGAGATGCAAGGCACCTGAAGAGGAGGGGGAGCGAGCGAGTGTGAGCCCACTTCGCTGCAACCTCGCCAGCCAGCACCATCATTTCCATCACTGCGGTCCGTGCTTCCGACTCATGCATGCGAATGGGGGCTACCTTTATTCCCGTGTTGGGATCTTCGACATTTTGGATGTACACGTTGCAGTTTGTATTGCATATTGGTGCAGACCCAGCCTTAGCCCGCAGAGCAGTCCGTGCCCTTGCCACCTCCTTCAGAGCCTGCACGCCACAGCTACTTGAAACTTCGTCCTATATCATGCTTGGATGGATAGTCAGGCCAGAGGGAATGAGTAGCTGTATTTTCATTTTCATCTCTGCCTGTTGTGCGAGTCTGTGTGTAGAATGAAGGGTTTGAGAGGGAGCGAGGAAAAGGGAGAGAATCCAGAGGGGGCGCCACCTGCAGGCTGTTGAAAACATCAGCCGGTATACTACCACGATCTGAGGTAGCCATGAGCTGGTCTGCCTCGTCATATGTCACCCTTCTACACTTGACTGTATGTGTATCAATGCTGTAGCTGTCTAGAGCCCCAGACGGTGTCAGAGTGGCTGAGAAGGTGATACAGTTGCGGCTGACATCAGGGCTGAGAGCAAAGATGCCTTCCGACAGTGACACAGGGAACATCGGCACCCTCGTCCACGGCAAGTACAGCGTACGCACTCTGCATATTCACACGCAGCTACAGTAAATCAAATCTCCCAAACCATGAGACATGCACTGCAGCCACTCCACACAATCTGTAGTCGTTGATTACTACTACTGAAAAGGCTCCCACATAGGGTACCTTCTATCAAAGCCAGTGCGCAAAAACTACTGAACAACGAAGCTTCAGGAGCTGAGAGTTTCCTACAG
>JAULKQ010001894.1:5287-16971 GCA_032356285.1 Smithsoniella earleae
TACTCCGCCACAATACATAGTGCTATACACTTCTGGCCGAATTAATCTACTTTGTGGAAACTCACCATCACACTTCACAAGTTGAGTTTTCTTTGCTTCACCCTGTACTCTTACCTAGTCACGTTTGGAGAGTGATTGCAGATTTTGTAGTAAGGACCACACGTCTACAACCACCCCCAACATGTTGACTGCTTCAGTAAGCCACAGCTATGATTCAAAGTATGCTACAAAGGCAATGATCTTGTCACCATACCATCCCCTGGGCTTACAGATCAAATAAATAACAGTGTGTGCTCTTCAGTCCACCATCTTCAGACATGTTGTGTCTCACTTTCAGTTACAGGCACTGATTTTGAGACGCTGTGACGGCAAAAGAAGTCTCACTTGGATTCAAAGCTTCGCATGTATAGCTGTTGACTCCTTGGAAGTGTGCGACAATCCAACTTCAGTGGTACTGTTTCAAGGATTAGCGGTTTGTAGAGTGCCAGTCAAAGTTACAGGAAGCTGTACAGTCAACAGCAGTGATCTAAGGAGAGATGATTCCACAGTTCATTGGGTGGTACAGATGAGAAGATGGCATCAAGATAGGGACAGAAGCTAATCTAGACTAGACAAGTATTCAGTCAAATAGCTGAAACAAGTACTCTCAAGACCACATGCCCACGCCTGCCAGCAGCCTGATTTCATCATTATTCGGAAGCTTGTAATACAGCGCAGAATCCATAGCACCACTGCTTAGCTCAAATCAATGAGCAAGCAGTCTTCATTCGGTATGCAGGCATGCATAGCTAAGACATGCACAGCTATTTTGCTGTTGTTAATAGTAATAATCACTCAAGCTCACCACTTGGCCCTGTAAACTTGGCTGTGGATATGCTGAACGTACACTGCACCTATCCAACACCTTCTATGTCATGCAATATGAACATGTGTGATGCTTAATTAGTTTGTCCTATGCAACCTTATTTCTGAGCCCCGCATGTTTTGTTTTACTGTTGCCACAGTGTGACAAGCATCTGGAGCTGTCTGGCTCCCACCCGCAAACTGTCTCAATCCACCACCACAGATCCCCATAAAATGCATGTAAAATTCTTTCTGTGTTCTGAACCGGAGTAGAATCTATTGATTATCCGAATCTCCCAGCCGTTCGCGGTGTCAGTACGGGGGCCGGTTGGCGCACGTAAGCGAATCTGACAGGTTTCCTGGCCTCGACGAACCGTAAACGAGCGTTACACCAAAAAGAGCCTGATCTTTTGAAAAAGTTGCTCAGTTTCCAAGCATAGATCTCCAGGCCGGTGAGCATCCTGTGCATGGTATCTGCGGGTTCACTAATGAATGCCACAGTGGCAGGCCGAACCACGCAAACTGAGAGCGCAGTAAATCAAACTGACACATGATAAGGTCAATACGGTAGATACTGCGACGAAGCTTGCGACTTGTGAGTTTGCAGCGGGGATCCAGCTGTGATAGCACCTGCTCTGCTTCAACAAACAGTGACTGAATCGGGCCAGTAATCAATATGCGGCACCCAATCCCCACCAGTGTTTCGATTTCAAAGCTAAAGAATGGTTTGAGATGTGCCATACTGCGCAGAGGGAGCGAAGGTCGCGCACGGGATCTTGGGATTCAGCCCCTGTGCAAACCTGTTCAGCATAAGGTAAAAAGACCCCGTATTCAGACAGATTGACTGGCTCGTTTCTTCAAAACTTGCAGCAACAAGTTGACTATGTTTCTAGGGCACTCGTCCAACGTGTATCTAGCACACAGGTGATCCGCTTGAGAGCAAGGTGCGAGTGTGAATGATACTGGTTTCAAAACTTAGCTGGGAAACAACCATAGAAAGCAGTGCTCTCCTTTCATGACTTTATTTCAAAAAACCTTCCGTGATGAGTGACAGTTTGTCTCGAAAACGGCTTGAGCACAGGTCAAGTGCGCACAACAACCCCATCTACTAGCTGCCTCGGGCAACAAGTGTACGGACTTCATCAATCAAAGTGAAGACGTACTGGAATGATGTTGCACGCTTCAACTAGAAGCAGGTTAAGGGCGAGCAGGATGGATGGCTACTTGCAGCCGTTGTTTTTTTGAAACCGCGCTTCTGGGCGTGGGTGGTCATCACGTCTACTTGAAAACGAAGTCTCCTCTTTTCCTATGATCTGGGAATATACGTTCTTATGATCTGGCTGGCTGTGCCGATATCATGAGTAACGCCGGACGCCCCCTCAACCCGCAGCTCTTCAAAGAGCTCACAGTTACGTTGACAAATGTAGTTGTTTGAAACATTGTATTGATGGTGTTTAGTCTATTGCTGCACCGGTGGAGTACCTATCGGCCCCAGCTCGCGTGATTGGGCGACCATTGCACGGCACTCGCTGTTAGATACCAAATCCTTGCACAGGGCGCATCGTAGTTTGTCATAAATCGTTTATTTTATAAAAAGGTATTCTCTCGCATTGCTGATGGTATTTGAGCTGAGTGCTAGTCTTGTCTGGCACACAAACAGGAACATTGTCCGGGAAAATGGAGCATCCAAGCTCGGCAATCCTTCCCTGCTGTTCCTCCTTCAATCCAGATTTCACGTTAAGATGTCGCTGACCTGGTCTACGGGTCTAGACATTTTGTGTCTCAAAAAGTACTCGTGAACCTTGACTCTATAGGAAAACAACGTCAGCTCAGAACTTTGGCTCGTGAAGACAACTTAAATTGAATAAACCCATCAAAGGTCAATCTGAACTACTGTGGGGTTTTTGGATGCAGTATCAGAAAGTTGACAAGACCATCATAAACCCATTTAATTGAAGGTAAAGAGCAACTTGCACAGATTCAATGAGCATGCTTGAAGGCAATATTTTGCATGCAGATTCTATTCTGATCACTGGCTGAGGTTGTTCCAAAGTTGAAGCGATCGCTGCGTCAACCCGGTTACTCACTCAGTGCAAGAATTGACAGTGGTGTGAAGAGAAGTGGACACTGTAGCAGCCAAGCTAAATGACAAGGCAGCTTCATGTGAGCACACACTGCCAAATACGTCAAGCCGCAGCTTTGATAGGTGTCACAAACAGTGTCTGACTAACATAAAGATTGGGTTGCTAAGAACTGTTCGTGTTGAACCCGTCCAGGTTTAACTGTCTGGAATATTATGATGTCAGTTATATTGTGTACTCTTGATTGACTTCGCTTGTGCTGTCAACTATCATCCACTTGAAAGGTGATTCTATGATAACATTGGGTGTGGGCAGCCTACCAACAGCACCACCCCAGCAGTGGTGGTTTATCACGAAAACATTTGAGGGATCAGGGGGTGGGGGCAGCTCTCTTGTCATTTAATGGCTATTCTAAATGGTTGTAACTAAATCTTGACTGCAGTGACTGATTTGAGCGATAAGTCTGTTGCCAGTTGCAAAAAGTAAGACTAGTTTGGTCATTTGCGCAGTAGCCTCCAGAAAAGCTCCTTCAAGAACATTATCTTTGGGTAATCAAGGAATGCATGAAGCAGAATGTTTCTCCCTGGTAGTTACTTGGTTGACAATGACAAGCTTGGAGTGCAAGCTTTTGTGACAGGGTTGAATGCTCCTTTGGTACCTTGCAGGCCAGTGAGGAACACGCGCAGATCTGTTGAGGAATCATAGATTTGAATGTTACAGTTGCATAAAACATTTGTTAAGTACGAAGCCAATAAATTCTCGAGTGTACTATCAACGGGAGCTAGGAATGACGCTGCAGTCATTCGTGCGAATCATTAGAGGCTGAATTTTTTCTGGGCATCGAAACGCGGCGAGGCAAACTGGGTTGGAACCAAGTACTCCTAGGAGTTGATCCTTGACTTGAGCAGTTGAACAAGTACTGCCGGTCATGGAATATACCAGGGTGATTGGAAGAGCCTGCGGTGATTCTGGAAGGGGGGTAAGATTTGCGGATAAAGCGCTGCTGAGTGAGCGCACGAAATGATAGTTACAGTGACGATAATATTTGCAGTTATTAGTCTCGAGGCTGAAGCATACAGCGGTAAAATAAACAATGCTTAAGCGCAAGACACTACGCATGATATACGAAAGTGGTCGATGGAGACAACTCGTTTCGTAATTGCGCCTAATCGCACAATCGTACAAGATTGCCCGCGTGCTTGGAACAGCCGATAAGGCAGATCGGACTACTGTACAAAATGAAACCTTAGTGCACTGCTTGCCTTTCTACTGCATTATGTATTCACTCTGCTGCTGTGAGTTGTGGAGTCGGCGTACGCATGGTTGTAATGACGGAATAGAGACCTTCGTGCGCGTTACTGCAGGCTGCTGCGGCGGGACAAGTTTGCCTCGTAGCGCGCAACGCGTGAGTTTGGGAGCCGTTGCAATGTCGCCAATATGAATTCACGTTCTCCTGTATGTGACGCGAGTTATCGTGCATTAAAAAGCGAACTGAATCAAGTGCACGCGCTGACAGTGGAGGCGCTGGCCTGCTCGGAAAGCCTGCTTCTTTCACCCTGCTCTACAGCACCATTCGAGCGTCGATGGTTGCAAGGGCTCAAAGTGGCGACCTTGAAAGCAGTGAGTTCCAAGAACAGCATTATTTTGCAACTGACTTGACCACGGCTCCTGTTTGTGATTCTGCCACCTTTTACTCTTCCAGATCCGGCGAGGCGGAATCAATTTCACAACGTAGCGCGCCGTATGAAGCGCAAGCTCATCAGTTGCAGTCATTCATTCGTACAACCACACATTGGCTACTAAACACATTGCGATGTATTGCTGCCAACTACTGGTAAAGGCTGCTATACGGCAGGCAGCACCATCGCAAGGAGCTACTGTAGATCGCCTGCACCCTGCTCTCGGTCCGCTCCTGCGAATCTCGATCGCGGCTGACGCGCACTGTGCACACATAGCTCACGGGCTCCGCGGCCGCGCGGTACCATCATTGCATCGCAACTAGGCTCCTTTCCTTGTGTAACAGAGAAAAAGAAAATAGCAAAGCTCTGAAACGCGGCAGGCTTGATGTATATTGTATGAGTATTACAACTTCTGCGTGACTGTTGTGCACTTCCGCGGGCAAAGAAGGCTTAGATCGCGGGGGGGGGCGAAGCCCCATCGTTACACAGTGCTCTGTACTCCGCAACAAGACGTACCATGGATGAATCATGATACTAAACGAATGTTCTTATAACGCCTGCTTACTCGCTTCGCGCTGATACATGACACTGGCTAGTATTCTCATCCGATAGATCCTACAAGTCTCAAGTTTATTAGTTCCGAAAGAAGCACTAACGAACGCGTCAATCTGTTTCGAAAACAACAAAGCTCGATGCGACAAGATCAGCATCACAACGACATCCGATTCCGCATGCACCAAGTTTGCTGACTACCTGATCGAGGGTTACTCCTCTCAAAAGTCGAGTTAGTCCCGGTGATTTCCCAACGTGTGTTCAGAGATCCACATGAAGGGCTTGTAACACTGCCTTGAGTTTCGGAACGTGTGACGAGGCAGGATAAGTTCAGGGCATTCCGGAATGGCTTATGGTGCCTCGTTTCAGGGGATGTGATGGCACGGCCGAGAAGCGAGGGCGGAAACAATGGCGACACATTTACGTTGTACATGATGACAGCTCAATTGAAACATACATTTCCAGTCATGTATCAAGGTATTTTACTGTTCAAAAGGTCGACGGATAGACAGGGAGTTAGGGGTGAGAGGATATCGCTCCCGCCGTCGAGATAACGAAGGTTGGAGGCGCTGGAATCAGGAGAGCGAGTCATGTTTGTCGAGCTCTTGGACGCGATACTCGGGTAGTATAAAAGCAGAAACATCCATATTGGTTTCAAACAAAATCCTGAGCGTCCCTTGGTCTGCTAGTGACGTCATTTGCTTTCCGCAAACATCTGAATTTAAACAACACGTGCCAGGTGCTCCCCTCAGTCTTCTACTGCCTTCGAGAAGTTACGAACAAACTATTTGAAGAGAATTGTTGTATAGTGTCTACAGTCCTGTTTCTACATGTCTTGGTGTTCGCGAGTTAAGTCGTCTTCTGTGTTTTGCTCTTCAACTTGAGCTTAATACTCAACGAATTGAATCGAACATTCAACTCAAGGTAAGATGATCATTTGATAACGATTCAAGTGCTAATGCAGGATGATTCGCGCAACGTTTCTGATCGCCCTCGCGGCAACCGCGTGCATGGCACCCAGCATCGTCTACGCGGATGAGCAGGCTCTTGTCGAGCCAGTGCTTCAAACCGAAGACCTTGATGTCTTTGACGTCTCTGCTGATCGTACACTTCTTCAAAAGGCATCCGCCAGCGCCAGCTCCGGCTCCAAGGGAAAGGTCAAGGGCAAGGGCAAGTCCGTCTCAAAGAGCTCAGGCTCAGGCTCCACAAGTTTCTCGTCTTCCAGCTCCGCAGCTTGCTTCTCCAAGGCCAGCTCCAAGGGCGTCTCCTTCTCCGCGAACGCCTTCGTCAAGGCCATCTCCTCGGCTATCGCAGGCGTCTGCAAGGGCGGCACCGTCGGCAAGTTCCAGAGCTCCATCAGCAACGGTGTCGCCGTTGCCTTCGCCAAGGCTGTCGCAAAAACACAGGTCAGTTGCGTATCCTCCGGCAACGCACTCGCGTGTGGTTCCGCGAAGGCGTCCGCGCAGGCGTGGGCAAAGGCCAACGGCGTCGCGTTCGCAAAGGGCTTCGCGGCAGCGTTCCAGGCCTGCGGCTGCAAGCCCACCGCTGCAGCGTCATTCGCAAAGGCCAGCACCCTCGTCAGCATCGTCGCAAGCGCGTCCGCTCACGCGTCTTCAGCAGCGTGCGTCAAGGGCAACCAGGCGATCTCCGTCACCTCGTACAGCAAGTGCTTCGCAAGCGGCATCGCATTCTTGACCGCTAAGTCCGTGGCCGCAGCGTTTGTGTCTGGAAAGTGCAACAACGTGCATGCATCTGCGTTTGCTTCCGCATTCACAAGCAAGAAGGTGAAGCTGTCCGCCAAGTGTGCGTCTAAAACCAAGGTGAAGGGCAAAGGCAAGGGCAAGGGCAAGAGCTCCGGCAGCGCTGATGCAGTACGCTCCTACCTCCCACTGGGACATGTATGATTTGAACGAGTCTGATGAGTATTTGTTACTTAGCCAGTGAGCCTTTGTGTGCAGAGTGCAAGCTAAGTTCAAAGTTCCCTCAGGATCCGCAAGGACGACTGTCGTCGTACATCAGCTGCTGTTGCTCAAGAGGCAGTATGTGAAACAATTGTATATATTTGATTATGCATAATCTAATTGGAAAAGTTTTGTAGATAGAATTCTAATGTAAGCTACACGCTTCTGTGTGCACGCTGTCACCTCTTCACTAGTGTAGATTGTGTAAGAAATGAATGAAAACTATATGAATTCACTCCTGTATTGATTGACAATGAATTCGTGTTCAGACCAGTCACGGAAGGTGTCACAGAACAATGCTAAACAATGACTCTGTTGCCTATGATCACGGCTGGTGCTTTGGTTTTCATGCAAACGAGCTGTGCTACCAACTGCACATATGTCACATGAGAAATAAGAATACACAGCTTCTGCAGTCCAAGGGCTAAGATGAACTGCAAAGAAAGTTCACTTTCCTCCTAGCGTCCTAAAATTTCAATTTCAAGAGGAGGAAAATGCTAGTCTCCTTGCATTTACTCTTGCATAGGCACATTTTTGCGTTTGAGAATGTGTCGCGGGTTTTACGACACGACCTGACAGTTTGAAATTCCTGTACTTTCCTGTTTGAAAGTACAGGAATTCTTGGTCTTGTGATGAGACACCCGTGAAACAAGTGCTCGGACAATGCACGTGTCACCTCAAGAATTCAACCATAACTTGCGGAAGCCTGATTTCACTCAAGCCCCGCAAGATCGTTACGCACTTAGGGTGGTAAATGAAAACCAGTCCGAACTGATCGAGCTTTAGCAGGCATATCTCGACACCAGCTGCCCGTTTGCTGCCGCAACCGTTGAATTGAGTTGCCCCTGAGCGTGCAAACTTCTACGCAATAGAAAGGCTCTTCGTAATAAAAAAATTCATTGCAAGTAAGAAAATGACTTAATCCAGAAAATCGCATTCAATCAGCTCTTTGTGCCTCTCGTTGCTTTCCTACGATGCTGTCACCCGCGTAACTTGCACCTCGCGTTGCTAGCACGTATCAAAGTAGCTAAATTTAGTGAATGTTCACTTTACTTCATGAATGTGTCAATGGCATGAGGCGCCGTGTCTGGAACGAAGGATCCTTTCTATGAGCCAAGGTTGGTGAAGGAACATTTGTTGAGACAATACGAAGCCACCTCTGCCGCTCACAAATCTGAAGAGATGAAACGAGTCATTGATGTCACATCTTGCAGACGGGTCATCTTTGCCCCCTCATAACAGCTTGGATCTGGCTGGCTTGTCCACACCGGGTGCTACAAGCGTAGTATTGGCATCTTTGGACAAACATCGAATTAACCTTTGCAAGAATAATGGTAACCAACTTCGCTGTTTCGAATAATTTAGATCTGTACTTGTTGAAGAGTTGTAGAGTTGGCCTTCATTACGAAGATCTTGAAGTGTTGTTGTTATCGGACAAGGAAGCTCAAACGCAAATAATCGAGTATTTTTTGTGGAGGATACCAGTGCTCTTTTCATCTCTTCCTTCCATGCCTTTCTTGTCTTCTCGAGCCTGGTTCCGCATGGATACCTATTACTCTGAAAGTGCTTTATGAACGCAGACATGACGCAAACAGCACTGCAAATGTAATATTGAATCATAGTCAAGCCCTGGACTCACATTCGTTTCTTGAGAGTGTTTCTGTTCCATACGTACTCCGGTATCGACACGACAGAATCAACTCAGCATTAAGGTGCTCATACGGTAGAGGATGGCGTAACCCTTAGTTCTAAGACATTACAACGATCTCATCTAAGTTGAATTTCTCGTACTCAAATGGCTTGCCTACCGCTCAAGGTCATAGCGACAGTGTGGAGAGGAAGGTGACTCCGCCAGGAACTAGGGACGCGCGGTCGGGGGGCCAGAGCACCAAAGAGCGATTCAAAGTCTCGAAATTACTTCTTCATGAGGAACAAACTGTACTCTTCAAGCTCAAACCTGTTGTTGTGCCGTGATAGTGATGTTCTTTCGTACCCAAGGAGTTCGAGAGGATACATCGCTACCCGGAAAGTATGCGGCGGTTTGACATGCACAGATCAAACGGTTTACCCCAGGATAACTCCCAGATTCACACCGTACCGCAAGCTTGGTGAGCGAGTGGGCTATAGTACAGTAGTGCCACAGCACGCCATCTACGGGCACAATACCTTCTCTCAAAGCCACTCAACAGAAGGAAAATGTCGTGCTTGCACTTCCTGCAGTGCTCCGGATCACGCTTTATTCAAAGGCCATGAAAATAGGCTTATCTCGGTCCCGCCGTGATATCTGACCTATATACGCGGGTTCCCGCGCACTCAACGAAGTAATGGCAACAAGTTCCTTAGGAAAAGATTCATCACTTATTAGTCGATGATATAATGTTTGATCCACGTGAATGGCATTAATTCCGACGAGTTTCATCAGCACACGAGGTGTGACGCCGAAGGATACAATCATCAATCAAATCCTATCAGAAGATCTCCAGTCGTGTCTGTGTTAACGAAGACCGGAAATGGCTGGAAAACTGGATACGAGAATGAGTGGAAAGCCCTGCTTACAGCCGTCCACAGACCCAGCTGCTATGCGTACGCTTGAACACATACCGCATGAGGGGTAATGACTTATTGCGAATCCCATCAGGTTCCGCTCTAATTCCACAGTCCAAGCTGGCGTTCTCATGCATCGAATCGCCCATCTGCGATGATTTCAGTAGGTTTACAGGACCACACGTCGATGACGCTGGTGCCGGAATGTCGAATGAGGCTTGAAAGGAACAACTTTGGCTGAAACAGCGCAACGATGCAGCGTGCAGTGTTGTGAAGCAGGCAGTAGACGCATTGTATATGGGCTTGCCTACCGATCGTTCGCACACAATCCGGATAAGCTCTCAAGAATAACGTAGATGCCTCTCACACGGCAGAGGCCGGCGCACACGCTGGCAACTCCAGCATAACACGGTTGGATGCTGGCGACGGTATTACGGCGGTTCGGTGGCAGTACATTTCGCAAGCTTGACAGGGTTCCGGAAAGCCTGTCAAGTTTTGTTAACACCGGTGTGGATCTGCTAAACCCCACAATTCAAACGAGAGTGTAAGCAATGTACCCTTATACCGATGTTATCATTATGTTTAATCCTGGGGGATTGTTGTTAGGATCAACAGGAGCACGGAGTGTACGTAATGTGTCACGCGCTAGAACCAGCGTGCAAGACGCGAACGAGTGTTTCCGGGACCTCGAGCGTGCAGACGCTGCTCGTCGGAAGCGCTTCGCAATATTTGAGCGATTAGATAGGGTTACAAGTCCTCGTGACTGCGGTTAGATTCACAAGTAGGTGTGTCTCTTGCGCTCTGTCGAACTGTGCGGCGCACGCTTGACACCGGATGGAATGCTCTCACTTGGGTTACAACAAGCTCCATTGTGAACACATCCTCTGCGCCGCCTGAGATGGCTACAGGATGAGCAAATTTTGTATGCATAGATGCACATGCGGCAAAGCACGCAATCTCTATCCGCCGAAGTAAGCTTAGTCAGCACGCAGCGGCGAAGGGAACCCCAACAGCACGACTGGCGAAAGTACAGCAGTGCATGCCCATCTAAGGCTGTTATTGAATCAAAAGGAAACAATTACTCGCTTTTCAGATGCAATGGTGGGATACCGAGCCCGGTGGATGGCGTCTGCGCGGATTTAGTGCACCCTGAGCTTGCTTCCCGAAACAGACCAGCTGCAGTATACCACTGGGCATGGGTTGAGCGACAAGCAGCCTTAAACATTACTGATTCTGAGTTCTTTTCGTGAAATGTTATGTAGCGCACATTGTGAAACAATGGAAAGGGTATATCTCGTGCGCTCTGGGTTCTTGACTCATGCGAAAAGTAGCGGGTAGAATGATTCCACTTAATAGGATCCTCCCCGATAAAACGGGAAATAGCAAACAAAAGTATCACAATTTGTTGATGACAGGTTTCGTGTCAGCAACCCTCGCTCACATGATGCTTTGACATATAAAAGCGAGGTCCGCAGCTGGGGCAATCATATTCATCGCCAACTGCCACCTGCACTCGAGGTGCCGAAGACCGCAAAGCGTCGAAAGAGCGTTTGATACTAAGTTTTAAATTCACAAGGTACGATACGGAGCTAATTATTAATCGCCTCATTAAAGGACTGCAACTTTCCGTGTTCTCTGATTGTTACTGTTCTTGCAAGCGCATTGCAGTCGTTAGCAAACGTTAGCAACGTGACCGCCAGCTTTCTGGTAGCTGGGAAGAGCCTTTTATATTCTTTCTTTCTTTTGCTATATACAGCTATAATTGAAGCATTATTTCATCGCTGTACTTTCAGTCAATAGAGTTTAATGACGTTTGCGATAGCGTGAATCTCGTGCGGCTCAACCTCCTTATCGATGCAATCACGCCAGAATTGAGATACAAAATATAAGCTATCGAGCACCTTTTCTTGGGGTTGTCGTCTGTGAAAACGAGTGTTGAGAGGTTTGTGCAGGATGATTCGCGCAACGTTTCTGATCGCCCTCGCGGCAACCGCGTGCATGGCACCCAGCATCGTCTACGCGGA
>JAULKQ010001905.1:0-16948 GCA_032356285.1 Smithsoniella earleae
CCCACAGCAGAAGATGCGCGCCTGAACGCCCATGCCGCGATGAAGAACCCGGGTGCTTTTGCCGACTGGACCGACATCCAGACCCGGCATGTGGATGTCGATATGATGGGGCACGTGAACCACGCGGTGATTGCCACCTATTTCGAATCCGGCCGCGATGCGGTGATGGGCCGGCTGCCGAAAGAGCCCGACAGCGGGTTCATGCTGGGGGATGTCCACCTGCGCTACCTTGCCGAGGTCAATGTGCCCGACACCATCCGCGTCGGCACCACCATCACCCGCGTGGGCAACAGCTCGTTCGTGATCGGCCAGGGGTTGTTTATCCAGAGCGCAGCAGTGCCCGCGCAGGTCTGTGCGGCGACGTGTCTCGGCACGATGATCCACGTCGACCGGCAGAGCCGCAAGCCGGCATCTCTGCCACCTGCTTTCCGCGATGTGCTAAAGGGGCTGCTCAGCCCGTGACCTGAGCCGGCAGGGCGCTAGCGCGCAATCTGCTCTTCAATGCCGACCCGGTAGGTCCCGTCCTCGTTCGGCCTGACCAGCAGGACCAAGTCGACGTTCTTGCCGCAGCCGGTCACCGTCCACGTCTCATAGCGGCCGTCGGCAATTTTCTTCTCGTATCCATCCGGTTCGCGCGGGGCTGTATCGAGCAGCATCCGTTCGCCGCAATCGGGGATATTTGCCTTGGGGACGATGGCGGGCCGAAGGTCCCGAACAAGGTCGAGGGGGAGTGCGGTCGTGCCGGGGCCGCCCCAGGTGAACTCCACGCTGTCGGCGTCGGCGGTGAAGATGGCGTTGTAGATCTTGGCCGCGCCGCACCGGGAAGCGGTAAACCGTTCGATCCAACGCCCCGCGACCGGCCGCAACATCTCGTCGGGTTGATCGACCGGCGTCAGAATTTTCACGATCGTGGGCCGGATTTCATAGTCGCCCACGCATTCGATTCCCAGGGCCTGATCTTCGGCAATCGCGATTTGGGCAAGCGCCTGAAGGTGCGCGCTGCTTACAAGGAAAACAGCAAATGGCGAACCCGTGGTCACGTCCTTCCCTTCGTCATAGATGCGCGCCTTGGCGGGCGCAGTCATGGCCAGCGTGAAGGCGAGGAACGTGGCGGAAAGGAAGGCGGTGGTTTTGGGCATGGTCGGTATCCCGTTGGTATGCGGTTGGAGCTTGGAGGGAACGGTCGTCCCCGGCGCACAACACATAGTGCGGTCGTTGGGACTCGTCCATCCTTCAGGTGCCCGTGAAGTTTGCTTTCCGCTTTTCAACGAAGGACCGGTAGCCCTCTTCGACATCGCTGGAACTGCGGAGCGCACCGCTTGCTGAATCGAGCCCCGCCGTTGAGGCGTCGATGCCGTCGGCCACCGATGTCCGTGCGTCGGCGAGGACGGCTTTAACGGCGAGCGGCGCCTGCGCGGCAACGCGCTGCGCCAGCGCCATGGCGCGGCCGAACACGGCCTCGGAATCGACCACTTCCTGGACAAAGCCGAGACGGAGGGCGGTGGCCGCGTCCATCTCGTCGCCCGTCAGCAGGTAGCGCATGGCGCCGCCCCAGCCGGCCCGCTCGACCATCCGGGCGGTGCCGCCGCAGGTGGGCATCAGCCCGCGCTTCACTTCCAGCTGGGCGATCCGGGTGTCGGATCCGGCGATGATCATGTCGGCGGCGAGCGCCAGTTCGAACCCGATCGTATAGGTAATGCCGCGCACCGCCGCGACCACCGGCTTGGTGCGCAGCGGCGGGTAAAGGCCGACGGGATCGACCAGTTCGCGGGGGAACAGCGTCTTCTTACGGTCGATGTTCTGCAGATCAAGCCCCGCGGTGAAATGTTTTCCCGTCGTGTGCAATATGCAACACCGCCAGGGGCCTTCTTCGTAATGCGTGTAGGCCTCGGCAAGCCGTGTCAGCATGTGCTGGGTGAAGCCGTTCAGCTTTCGCGGCCGGTCAATCCCGACCGAAAGGACCAGCCCGTGTTCTTCGACCCTGATGTCCCCAAGGCCGCTGTTTTCTGCGATTTTTCCCGACATTCGTCCAATCCCCTGTCCGTCCTTCCGGCCCCCAGCCCCTGCTGCGGTGCGCCAAACCAGTCTAGCTGGTCCTGTGGCGGCTTCCTACAAGCCCCGGAGGAACAGGGGGAATTTGCTTCAAATCAAGAGGTAAGCCCCGCAATTTTTTTGCGTTTTTTGTCGCTTCTGGCACTTGCAATGTGTGCGAAAGCGAGCGTATTAATATGCCTGACCGAAGGGACGCACTCTTCGGCGCCGTACATTTGGTGGTTTTTAAAGCCAGTGATACGGAGTTTTTGGGAGGGTACATGAGGGGCCGATCCGGTTGTTCTGTTACCGTAAATTCCATAACCCGATGATGATCCGTCACATTGGGTTTGTATCAATGGCTGGGGAACCAGCAAATGGCGGCGTCACTGAGGCGCCGCTTTCCGCCGTTTCGTTCGAATAGGGAGTCGAGATCAATGAATCTCTCCATCATCGAAAAAATCAAAATCGCAACTGTCATCGATTTCGCGAAGGTCGCCGCCCTGGGCTTCGCGCTGACATTGCTGGCTTATACTGGGATGGGCACCGTCACCCCCGCATACGCGGCGTGCGATGACGGCGACTTCGACGGGAACGCGACTCCCGGTCTCGCTTCTACGGACGGCACCGCCGGCACCACCGAGGTGCTCTGCGGCGACGATGCCGCCGGCGGGTACGACCTGGACGGTTTCGACGACATCGGCATTATCGTCACGGCGGATGGCGAAGCAGACTTTATCGATGGCACGTCGGGTACCGATGGGACGACCAACAACACGGTCATCACCATCGTCGACACAGCCTTCGATCCGGGTTCGGACGATCCGGGCCTGGTCGATAATAACGCCGGCACGGGTATTGATCTCGTCGGCAACGACAACCTGATCAACAACGGCGGCGGCGCCACGATCGGCGGCGGCACGATCGAGGGTTCGTCCGACGCGATCCAGATCACGGGATCGGGAAATACGATCAACAACTTCAACAATGGCAACGGCGGCGTTTCCATTGCGTCGGGCCTGATCAACGGCACCTCCGAGAGTGACGGTATCCATCTCGAGGGCGGCACGGTGGGCAGCCCCAACGTCATCAACAACGGCATGGCGGGCACCGGCACGGCCACCATCCAGGGTGAAGAAGATGGCATCGACGTCGACGGCGGCTATGTCACAATCAACAACTCTGCGCTCGGTGAAATTCTGGGTAATACTTCAGGTGTCGATGGTTCGGGCATCAACATTGATGACGACAGCGGCGGCGATCCCAACGTCACCATCGTCAATGACGGTCTGATTTCGACGGCAGCCACCAACGGCGGCGAAGCGGCCATCGAGATCGACGAGGGCAGCGCGGTCGTGAACGTTACCGCGACCGACGCCATGGCCCCGGGCACGATCAATGTCACGGGAGGCGCGGACGCCATCCGTCTTGAGTCCGATAACATCACCCTCAACATTTCGGATCAGATCATTGACGCCGATGATGCGGGCGGTACGGACGGTGACGATGGTGTCGTGTTCGACGATTCCGACAGCGACAACGTCACGATCACGGACTCGACGATTACCGCGCAGGGCGACGGTATCGAATTCACCGGTGACTCGGACAACAATACCCTGACCCTCGAGGGTACGTGGGTAACGGCGGTCACCGACAACGGTATCGAGGTCGACGACGGTGACGACAACACAATCAACCTCAACGCCGGTACGGCACGCGGCACGAACATCGCCGCGGCAGGCGACGGCATCTATGTCGATGACGGCGACACCGACACCACGATCAACATCAACGGCGGTTCGGCGATTGGTGGCGACACCGGCAATACCGACGCGGACGATGACCTTCTGACGGGTGTTGACCCCGGAGAGCGCGTTGGCGGTGACGGCATCGACCTCGAGGAAGAAGCCAACATCAACATTTCCAACGGCGGCATCTTCGCCACCGGTACGGGTATCGCGATTGACGATGGCGACGCCGACAATGACGGCACCTTCGGCAACATCAATGTGGGTGACGACGCCGGCACGCAGGACGCGATTGTTGATGCGCTGAACGGCGACGGCATCCGGATCACGGGCGGCGTCGACGACTGGAACATCGACGTTGGCACGGACGGCGTTGTCCGCTCGACCAACGGCACGGGCATCCTGATCGGTGCCAGCGAAGGTGGCGACGACAACAATGACGTGATCGTCGATGGTCTGGTCCAGAGCGACAACGGCACCGGCATGATCGTCTTCAGTGACGATTGCTGTGGCGGCGGCTTCAACGGAAACAACGACACCACGGTTGGTGCCACGGGCGTGATCCGCGGCGGCGCCGACGGTTTCGAGTTCGTTGGCGATTCCAATGGTGCTGATTCCCAGAACTCCCTGACGATCAACGGCGGCACCATCATCGGTGGCGAAAACAACACCGCCGGTGACGCAGGCGTCCGGTCGAGCAGCGATTACTCGCTGATTGATAATAATGGCGGCACGATCATCGGCCTTGGCGAAGACACCAATGGCGTGGTCTTCGAAAGCGACGCCGAGCTGGGCGGCACGCCGGCATACACCGACGACGCCACAGCGCGGATTATTGCCGGCAACATCGGCTACCTGGTTGAAGAAGGCTCGGACGACGAAAACGTGACCATCAACGGCACGATCGTCTCGGGTGGCACGGGTATCGACGTCGCGGCTCAGGACTGCTCGCCGGGCGACGACTGCACGATCACCATCAACGGCCATGTCCTTGCCGGTTCGACCTTCTCGGTTGCCGCTGGTGCGGACATCAACGAAGACGGCGTGATCGACGCGACCGATCGTGCGACCGGCACCGGCAAGGCCGGCGCTGGTGTAACGGGCACGGATGACTGGGATGTCGTCAACAACGGCACCAGCGTCGTGGCGTTCTCGGGCGACGGCATGCTGTTCGGTGACAACAACAACATCACCAACAACGGCCTGATCATTGCGACCGACGACGGTATCGACGTCGGCGCCGAAAACACGATTGTGAACTCGGCCACCGGCGTTATCCGCACGGGTAATGGTGTCGCCAATGGCGGTATCGACGCCACTGTGGACAGCAATGGTATCGAGCTCGGCGGTGCGCAGAACTTCGTCACCAACTTGGGTGTGATCAACACCACGGCCTCGGATCCGCTGGACACCGAAGATCCGCTGGATCTCGACAATGACGGCATGGTTCACGACGGTCCGGACGGTACGGTTGATACGGCCGCGGGCGGTGACGGCATTCACGCCGAAGTCGACAACCAGGGCCTCATCCAGAATGACGGTTCGGGCGGCATGGGCATCATCATCGCCGAAGGTGACGGCATCGAGGTGCTGAACGGCAACCTGCTTACGTACCTGATCCCCGACGGCACCGAACAGCGCATCAACAACGTCAATGGCGCGCTGATCAATGCGAAGGAAAGCGGCATCAAGGGCGGTAACTTCAACCACGTCCTGAATGACGGCGATTCCCTCATCAATGCGGACTCCGACGAACTGGGTGCGCAGGGCACGGAAGCCGGCATCATGGTTGGCGACCAGAACACGGTCGTGAACGCAGGTGCCATCACCAGCGGTGCTGGCGACGGAGGCTTCATCGGTCTCGCCGACGGTATCGTTGCGGGTAATCTCAACGGCTACGGCTGGGGTTCGATCACGAACAGCGGTTCGATCGACGTGGGCGGCAACGCCATCGTCATCGGCAGCAACAACTTCGTGACCAACAGTGGGACGGCAGCTGGCGACATCAACGGTCTTCTGATCAGCGGCCAGATCGGCAACCAGGTCAGCAACACCGGTACGCTTGAGGGCGGCGGTCCGAACTCCAATCCGGACGGCACGGACGGCGCCGGCATCAACGTGACCGGCAGCATCAACAACCAGATCATCGGTGGCGGCACGGTTACGAGCCAGGCCGGTTCCGGTGGCGACGGTATCCGCGTTTCCTCGTCGATTGCGACCTCGATCATCCAGGGCGATGTGACCGGTGACGACGACGGTATCGTTGTCGAAGGCGGCAGCAGCGCCACGACGATCCTGGCCTCCAGTGCTACTGGCACCACGGGCCACGGTATCGAGATCAACGCTTCGGCCACCAACAGTGTGAATGTGACCGGCGACGTCAATGGCGGCGAAGACGGTGTGAACATCACCAATTCGACCAACAACGCGGTCCTGGTGACGGGTAACATCACTGGTGATACGGACGCCAATCTGTCTGGCGACGGCGTCGAAATTTCCGGCGGTTCGAACAACACGGTCACGGCCGTGGGTGCGATCTCCGGCGATCCGGGTGTCCTGATCACCAATTCCAGCAACAACACCGTGTCCGGTGCCAGCATTGCGGGCGTCGTTGAAGGCGTGCGGATCGATAACGGCAACAACAACACGGTCAGCTCAACGGTCGGCGGCATTTCCGGTGCGACGGCTGAAGGTGTGCACGTTGACGGTTCCAACAATACTGTCACGAGCGCGGCGACCATCATTGGCGGCACCACCGGTGTCGGCATTGAAGGCACCGGCAACACGGTCACGGCGTCCGGCGAAATTGCCGGCCTGACCGGTGACGGCGTAGAAATCGGCGGTACGTCCAACACCGTCAGCGCGGGCGGCCAGGGTATCCTGGGTGCAGACGATGGCGTGGCCATCGTCAGCGGCAGCCTGAACTCGGTCACGTCCGCGGGCGCGATCGTGGGCGCGACAGGTACCGGTGTTGAGATCCTCAGCAGCAACAACGTTGTGACCGCAGCTGAAGAGATCACAGGCGGTGACTTCGGTATTCCGGTCATCGGTGAGGACGGTGTGGCCATTGTTGGCAACAACAACCTGGTGACGGCGGGCACGTTCATTGGTGGCAACGGCGGCAACGGCGTTCTCATCTTTGGCGGCAGCAACACCGTTGCAGCCAATGGCGGTGCCATTGTCGGTACGGTTGGTTCCGGTGTCGGTATCACCGGCGACGACAACAATGTGACGTCGACGGGCGGCATCGGTGGTGAAACGGTCGGTGTCGGCATTGCCGGTGAGGACAACAACGTTTCGGCCGGTGGTGCAATCGCGGCCACCAATGGAACGGGTGTCCAGATCGACGGTGACGACAACAACGTGACCGGTGCCACCACCATCGACGGTACCGGGAACGGTGCGGTCATTGCTGGTGACGACAACGACCTCGAAGCCAGTGGTGTCGTAACCGGTGGCTCACTCGCAGGTATCGATATCAATGGTGGCGACGGAAACGACGTCGAAGTTGGAGGCATTAGTGGTGTGACGGTTGGTCTGCGGATCGACGGTGACGGCAACATTGTCGACAACAGCGGTGCGACCACGGCCACGACTGGTGACGCGATCCTGATCACCAACAACAGCAACAACAATATCGTCTCGACGGCAGGTGCCACGTCTACAAACGGCCACGGCATCTCGATCGACGGTAACCTCAACAATGTTTCGTCCAGCCAGCCTGTTTCAGGCGGTGCTGACGGTGTGAACATCAACGGCACGACGAACATTGTCGACGTAATCGGAGATATCTCCGGCACGAATGGTGACGGCGTTGACATTACGGGTAACAGCAACACTGTGACTGCGACGGGCGCCATCAGCGGTGATCCGGGCATCATCATTGCTGGCAACCTTAACAGTGTGTCTTCAGCCAGTGTTTCGGCCCTTGAGGATGCCATCAGCATCACGGGCGACCAGAACAACGTCTCGACCGGTGCTGTGACCTCGACAAATGACGAAGGCGTCGACATCCAGGGCAGCGGCAACATCATTACGACCGGTCAGATTACCGGTGGTGACGACGGTGTTGAAATCGAGAACGGTTCCAACAACATTGTGACCGCAATCGGCGGTATCTTTGGTAACGGTGACGATGGTGTCGTGATCAACAACGGCAACAACAACCAGGTAACTGCGACCGGTGGAATCGTCGGCGGCGGTGCCGGTGCAGACAGCCACGGTGTCCTGATCATTGACTCCAGCAACTCGACGGTGTCGGCCGGCAGTGCCATCGAAGGTGGCGAGCACGGTGTGACCATCGTGAATTCAACCGGTTCCGAGATTTCTGCAGCACAGGGTATCTTCGGCAATACGGGCGCAGGCGTCCTGATCAACGGCGGCGGCGACAATACTGTGTCGTCTCCGCTCAACATCACCGGCGCAACCTGGGGTGTCCTGATCAACGAGAGCGATGACAACGACGTCACCGCCTCGGTCATCAATGGTGGCACCACGGGCCTGACCATCGTTGGCAACACCAACACGGTGACGACGACAACAGCAGGCATCGATGGCGGCACCGGCAATGCGGTGGAAGTCGTTGGTGACGACAACAACGTCAGTTCGGCAGGCGACCTGCTGGGTGACGGTGGTGCGTTCCTGAACGGCAACCAGAACGACCTGTCGGTTGCAGGCAACATCGACGTCGGCAGCGGAGACGGTCTCGACATCGACGGCAGCCAGAACACTGCGCTCATTACCGGCAACATCACGTCTGACGGCGATTCCGGCGTTCACCTGACCGGTGACCAGAACGTTGTTACGGCTGATGACATCACCGGCAATGGCGACGAAGGTGTCGAAATTGAAGGCAATCAGAACATCGTTACGGCTGAAAACGTCGTAGGGTTCTGGGATGGCATCGAAGTCGATGGCGACGGCAACGTTCTCAATGTCGAGAATGTGACCGGCACCAACGGTGACGGCATCCAGCTTGACGGCAACCTCAATATTGCCAATGCGGGTGACGTGACGGCCGCTGATATCGGTATCGGCGTCACTGGCGGCAACAACGATGTCAGCGCCGGGTCGGTTACGGCCACGGCGGGTGACGGTGTGCTCCTTGCCGGTGACCAGAACACCGCCGATGTTGGCGATGTCGATGCTGGTGAAGATGGCATCGACATTGAAGGCAGCCAGAACAACGTAACGGCTGGCAATGTGACCGGTAACGGCGACGAAGGTATCGAAATCGATGGCAACCAGAACAATGTGACCGCACTCGATGTCACAGGTAACTGGGACGGCCTCGACATCACCGGCGACAGCAACAATATCGTGGCTACGTCCGTGACCGGTAACAACGGCGACGGCATCGACATCGACGGCGACAACAACATCGTCGATCCGGGTGCGACCGTGAATGCTGGCCAGGACGGTGTCCAGTTCGCCGACGGTGCGACGGGCAACCAGGTCGATCTGACGGGTACTGTCATCAATGCCGGCGACGACGGCATCGACGCCTACGACTCGTCCAACACGGTCGAAACCGACGAAAACACGGTCATCAATGCCGGCGACGACGGTATCGTCCTTGGCATGCCGGGTCTTGAAGGCATTCCGCAGTTCCTGATCTGGAATGGCTACATCAATGCTGACGACGACGGCATCACCGCCGACGCCGATGGCAACCTGACCACGAACGGCAACTTCTGGACGATCGTCAACAACGGTGACATCGACGCCGACTTCGACAACAACGGTGACGGCACCGGCATCAAGCTGAATGACTTCAATCTGGTCATCAACAATGCCGGCGCGGAAATCACCGGTCATGACGGCATCATGGTCCGCAACAACAACGACATCCGGAACTTCGGTGATATCGATGTCTCAAATGACGGCATTGTCGCGGTCAACGAGAACACGATCCTCAACGAATCCGATATGACGATCAACGCGGGCGATCACGGCATCGTGGCTGGTGACGACAACACCATCACCAACACGGGCACGATCAACGCCGACACCGACGACAACAATGTCGGCGCCGGTATCCTTGCCAACGACAACAACGAAATCACCCACTCCGGTGCCATCACCGGTTACCAGGGCATCGTTGTGAACAGCGGCAACACGATCGACAGCTCGGGCACGATCCAGTCTGAAGAGGACGGTATCCAGGCCAACGACAACAACACCATCGACGTCAGTGGCAACATTACGTCGGCTGGTGGTGACGGTATCCAGATCGACGACAGCAACACGCTGACCAACAGCGCTGTCGTGACGGTCAATTCGGGTGAGTACGCCCTTAATGCGGGTGACTCGAACACGGTGACCAACTCGGGTACGCTTCAGGCCGAAGACACCGCCGTGCTGATCGGCAGCATCAATACGGTCAACAACTCCGGCACCATCCAGGGTGACACCACCGGCGGTGCTGGTGATGGTCTGGTTGGCACCAACAGCAACCTCATCAACAACACCGGCACGATCGATGCCAATGGTGGCGACGCCATCCGCCTTCAGGACGGCAACACCATCAACAGCTCCGGCACCATCGACGGGTCGGAAATCGGCATCAATGTCGACGACAACAACATCGTCAACATCACCGGTGGTGTGGTTAATGCTGGTACCAACGGTATCCAGGCTGGCTTCAACAACAACATCGACGTCCACGGTTCGTCGGGCGTCAATGCTCAGAACCACGGCATCCGTCTGCTGGAAGGCAGCAACGATGTTGATCTGACCGACAACATCACTGGTAACCTTCAGGGTGGTGATGGCGACGGTACGGGGCCGGTTGGTGAAGGCAATGGTATCCAGGTCGAAGCTGGTTCGGACAACAACGACATCTTCATCAGCGCGGCGACGGTTCGTGGCCGCATGGGTATCCACTTCAACAACGGTTCCGACGGCAACGTCGTCAACAATTTCGGCACCATCATCGGTGAAGAAGATACCGACGATAATGGTGATACTTGTCACCAGTGCGCCGGTGACGTGAATGACGGCTTCTCGCACGGCATCCTGATTGCTCAGGGCGTCAACAATGACATCTTCAACAGCGGTGTCATTCAGGGCGACGAAGACGGCATCAACGTCAATGGCAACAACAACGACATTTCGAACTTCAACCTGATCCAGGGTGGTCTTTCGTTCGACAGTGGCGATGGTGTTTCCATCAACGGTAACTCGAACCGCGTGTTCAACAACGGCCCGAACGGCACCATCTTCGGTGACGACATGGGTATCCGCGTCTCGGGTGATAACAACTTCATCCAGAACACGTCGAACAACACCATCGAAGGCGATGACCTGCACGGCATCTACTTCAGCAGCGGCAACAACCTGGACGTCGACAACATCGACGGCCGTATCATTGGCCAGCAGGATGGTATCGATATCGACAGTGGTGGCAGCGTCTTCATCTTCAATGATGGCGGTGACATCATCGGTACGTTCGACAACGGTATCGAAAGCTCGTCGGCTGACCTGAACGTCACCAACCAGTCCCGGTTCGTGTCCGGCACCGACATCGGCACCATCATCGGTTTCGATTACGGCATCCGGTCCTTCGGGGCAGGCGCCTTCATCGACAATAACTTCATGGCCCAGATCATTGGCCAGACCGATGACGGTGTGTATCTGAGTGGTGCGGGCAACGACGTCTTCAACGACGGCCTGATCCAGGGTGACGACGATGGTATCTCGCTGTGGAACGTTTCCACGGGTACCAACGACATCATCAACCAGAGCAACGGTACCATCACCGGTAACGACGCTGGTATCCGCTACGGTTCGGGCTACGGCTATGGCCGCACGCTCAACATCACCAACTCCGGCATCATCCAGGTGACCGGCGAAGGCGATCTGCCTGACGGGTTCGGCGACCAGGACGATGATGAGGTCAATCTCGACCTGATCAACGGTTCTGGTGCAGATCCGGTGGCCGCAATCGACACGCGGAATGGTTCGTCTGACCTGACCACCAACATCGTCAACAACTCGAACGGCCAGATCCTTGGCGCGAACGAGTTCGAAGAAGTCGATGAGATGGACAGCGAAGGCGGCCAGATAGCTACCGCTCTCGTCCAGACCACGAACCGTTTTGCCATCCTTGGTGGAGACGGTGTCGAGAACATCGACAACTTCGGCCTGATCGATGGTGACATTGCCACGCAGGGCGGTGACGACAACTTGACCCTCAGGACCGGCTCCACCTTCAACGGTGACGCCGATCTCGGTCAGGATCTGGTCGAAGTCCAGGCTGACACCGACGTTGACATGGACGGTGACATCGACAGCGATGACACCATCCTCGTTGACGAAGGCAAGGACACGCTCGTGTTCGCCGCCAATGACGATGACTCCGACTTTATCCCGACGGGCCGTTACGACGGTGATGTCACCGAAGCCGAGACGTTTGACGTCACCGGTGGCTGGTGGACCGCCAATGGTTCGATCACGGTCGATGGTATGGCTGTCAACATGCCGATGGCTGTTGACGCGGATGGCGACGGTGACCTCGACAGCGATGTCGACTTCAACACCGGCACCATGGCCACCACCATTCACCCGGGCGCTGGCCTGGATGTCGGTGGCATCATCGAGGTCCCGGTTGACCTGGTCGGTGTCGACGATCCGGACACCCCCGATGTTGACGAGAGCACGATGCCTGACGGTATCCAGGATCTCGACAGCGAAGGTGAGCCGATCTTCGAACTGGTGAAGAACAGCGCAGCTGTCCTGACCTCGCCGGTGGTCGATGTCCGCTCCGGTACGCTGGGTGGTAACGGCACGATCGTGACCGACCCGACGGCCCGCGGTGGCAACGGTGGCATCCATGTGGGTGGTCTCCTGAACGGCACTGCCGAAGGCGTGCTGGACAGCGACACCAACTTCACGCCGCCGGTCGACGAAAATGACGACCCGATCGACGACATGATCGAACTCGGTCCGAACCTTGAAGACGACTTCACGTTCGACCGCCTGACCGATACGCCGAAATACGGCACGATCGCGCCGGGTGCGAACATCTTCAAGCCGGGTGACGACTGGGTCCGTGACGAAGGCGCCGGTTCGCAGAGCCTGCGGATTGGTACGCTGACCGTCGTTGGTAACGTCACCTTCGATCCGAAGCAGACCACCAACCTGACCAAGCGGACCTTCGCCATCGACGATCCGGCAACGCCAGATGTCGACGAATCCGACCTGCTGGGTGTTGACAATCCGGATACCCCGGACGTTGACGAAAGCACCATTCCGGACGGCATTCGTGACTTCACGGACGAGCCGGGTGAAGAGGTCATCACCGACTGGGGCGGACAGCTTCAGATCGACCTGAACGACAGCGGCCAGGGTGACCTGCTCAACGTTGTTCGCTCGAGCCCCGATCCGCTGACGGCCCTCGTGGACGTCAAGGTCGACACCACGGGCCCGGGTCCGGTTGACCTGGTCACGCAGGATGCCGATGGCATGACCATTGCCGATGAACCCGACGGTGTTAACGACTTTACGATCGTTGACATGGAGCCGGTCGATATTCTGGTCGCCGGTGCCGGTGGCCCGGATGGTGTGCCTGATGCGGTTGTCACGGAAGCTCAGCCGGTTAATGACGGTGTTGTGACCCTTGCGGGCCGCCTCGACATCGTCCTCGACGGTGAGTTCCTCGACGAGGTGAACCAGAACGTTGATCCGGTCATCCCGTCCAGCGACACCGGCTGTGACAATGCTCCGGACGGTACGCCCAACTGCCCGGGCACGCCGAACCCCGAGTACAGCGTTCCTGACGGAATCGCCGATCGCGATGCCGCTGGTCTGCTGACGCCGACTGCCGACTTCCGCACGGTCTCCTATGTCTGGGATATCGTGATCGCCGAAGGCGGTGTCGTGGGTACGTTCGACGAGCTTGGCTTCGACGGTGGTCCGAACGACGGTGCTGTCATCATCGGTCACGATGAAGAGGGTGAACCGGTTCGCGTGCCGCTGTTCAAGGGCTACCTGCAGTACCTGCCCGACCGGGTACGGATCATCTCGATCATGGACTTTGCCATTGTCGCGATGACCCCGAACCAGCTCGCGGTTGGTACGGCTCTGGACAACATCACGCAGTTCGGCCTCAACACCGACTCGTTCCACGAAGCCCTGGCGTTCCTGTCTCAGGATCCGAACAAGAAGGACGTCCTGAACACCCTGGGTCCGGAAGGCTTCAACGCCTTTAACGAAGTCGGCATCTCGCTGGCCAAGCATGGTGAACACCACGCTTACCTGCGGACGATCGAGGCTCAGGGTCGCACGCTTGACAGCAGCGCCCGTGTGGTCATGAACGTCACCGACAACTCGACGGTTGGTGCCAGCGAAGACGACAACCGCGCCACCTTCTGGCTGGCCGGTCAGTGGTCCGACACCGAAATCGACGCCAAGAACGGCTTCATCGGTTACGACTACGAGACGGTTGCTGGTTATGGTGGCTTCGACTACCTGATCACCGACAATCTGCTGCTCGGTATCATGGCCGGCTTCGGCAACACGGACGTCGAATATGACGGCCGCGGTTGGGAAGGCGACGTTGATAGCTGGCAGTTCGGTGGCTACATCAGCTGGTTCGATCAGGATTGGTTCGTCAACGCTGGCGGTGGTGCTGGTGACATGGACATCGAAAGTGCCCGTGACATCTTCTACGGCACTGCTTCGGTTGGCATGATCGACCGGATCGCCAATGCCGACTACGACGGTGACTTCTACTACTTCTACGGTCGTGGCGGTTACAGCATCGATGTCGGCAACGACGGCTTCAAGATCACGCCGGAAGCTGGCCTGGTGTACACCAAGGTCAAGCAGGACGGCTTCTCTGAAACCGGTGCCGGTGATCTGAACCTGATCGTCAACTCGCAGTCGATCGAGAGCCTGCGCGGTACCCTGCAGCTCCGCTTCTCCAAGTACTTCCGCTCGGGGAACGGTGGCGGCTGGATGCCTTACGCCCGCGTCGGTATCTCGCACGAGTTTGAGGATGACCTGCGGTCGATCACGGCAGCCTTCGAAGGTGCACCTGACGAGCTGTTCACGGTGTTTGCCGACACTCCGCGTGAAACCACGGTTATCGTGGGCGCCGGTGTCAGCGGCCAGATCAGCGAAATGTTCTCCCTGTTCCTCGATTACTCGGGTGAATTCGGTGGACGCTTCCAGGAGCACTCGGTTACGGGCGGTGTCCGGCTCCACTTCTAAGGATCCGACATACCGTCTCACCGAAGCGTAGAGACAACGGAAAGGGCGCCCAACGGGGCGCCCTTTTCAGTTTGGGGACAGGGTTCCTTCCGTTGGAAGTGTAGAGGAAGGGTGCCTTGCCTGCCTGAAAGGGCAGGAACGACCTTCAAGAGACCGGGGTATGGTCCAGTTCAGGAGGATTTACGTACCGAGGGCCGGAACTGGGTTAGACGAGGTCGAGATGCTTTCCACATTGTTGTGGGTCACCGTTGTGGTCTGGGGGCTTTTCACGGCCACCTGGTTGGTTGCCCTGGTGCGCCGGGATGCCAGCACCATTGACTGGATCTGGGCACCGGGCTTTGCGGTCATTGCCTGGTCGACGGTTGTCCTGTCCACCCGCCCGGAAGAACCCATGCCCGGCGTGACGCTGGTTGTGCTTTTCCTCATCACGGCCTGGGGTATTCGTCTGGGCAGTCACCTGATCACCCGCAATTTGCACCATGGAGAAGACCGGCGGTACGCAGAGCTCAGGAAGAAAGGTGGGCCAGGGTGGTTCATGCGCAGCTATGTGACCGTGTTCCTGCTTCAAGGTGCCCTGATGCTGGTCGTGTCGTTGCCGGTCATAGTGTTGATCGTTCAGGCAGGAGAAGGGTCTCTGTCAGCGTGGCCGTTGTATCTGGGGGCAGCCATCACACTCGCAGGAATTGTCATTGAAGGCCTGGCGGACTATCAGCTCAAGCTCTTCAGGAAAAGCTGGTCCAATGCCGGCAAGGTGCTGCAGACAGGCCTGTGGCGCTATTCCCGGCACCCCAATTACTTTGGCAATGCCCTTGTGTGGTGGGGGTTCTGGATCATGTCGCTGGCCGTACCGGCGGGCATCTGGACCGTCTTCAGCCCCATTCTCATGACCGTACTGCTTCTCAGGGTGTCTGGCGTCCCGATGCTGGAGGCCCCCATGGTCCGCGAGAAGGCCGGTTATGTCGAATACGTCGCGCGGACCAGCGCCTTTGTCCCCTGGTTCCCCGCGGATCGCGACTGAGCGCAAAAAAAGGGGTGCCGCAGCACCCCTTGTTTTCGTCTGTTTACGGCTTTATTCGGCTGCGGCCTGGTTGTGTTGCCGCTCGCGCCGTTCCTGCTGCTTCTTCAGCTCAATGCGGGCGATGGTCCGGCGGTGCACCTCGTCGGGTCCGTCGGCTAGCCGCAGGGTCCGCTGGCTGGCGTAGGCGCGCGCCAGCGGGAAGTCCTGGCTCACGCCGCCGCCGCCATGCACCTGGATCGCCCGGTCGATCACCTTCAGCGCCATGTTCGGCACCGCCACCTTGATCTGGGCGATTTCGCTGCGGGCCACCTTGTTGCCGTACTTGTCCATCATGTAGGCGGCCTTCAGCACCAGCAGGCGGGCCTGCTCGATCTCGATGCGGCTGTTGGCGATGTGCTCCTGCACCACGCCCTTGTCGGCCAGTTTCGAGCCGAAGGCCACGCGGCCCTCGGCGCGGTCGCACAGGTATTCAAGCGCCCGTTCTGCCGACCCGATCGACCGCATGCAGTGGTGGATCCGGCCCGGGCCCAGCCGCGCCTGGGCAATTTCGAACCCACGGCCTTCACCAAGCAGAATGTTGCCCACCGGCACACGCACGTTTTCGAACGTCACCTCGCCGTGGCCGTGGGGCGCATCGTCATAGCCGAAGACCGACAGAAACCGCTCCACCTTGATGCCCGGCGTGTCGCGCGGCACCACGATCTGCGACTGCTGCTGGTGCTTGGGCGCATCCGGGTTGGTCTTGCCCATGAAGATGATCACCTTGCACCGCGGGTCCATGATCCCCGACGTCCACCATTTGCGGCCGTTGATCACATATTCGTCGCCGTCGCGCACGACGGAGCTTTCGATATTTGTGGCGTCCGACGAAGCGACCAGCGGTTCGGTCATGGCAAAGGCCGAGCGGATCTCGCCATCCAGCAGCGGCTGCAGCCAT
>JAULKQ010001916.1:0-16948 GCA_032356285.1 Smithsoniella earleae
ATTCAGGCAGTGAAACTGTTGGAGCTGTTGCCAGTGGAGTTGGCCAACTTTCTCTGCTTGCTGGAGCTGTTCTAACTGCTGCAGCTGCTATGGCCTTGTAAGAGCACTTGGGAGTATGATGGCAAAATAATTTGGATGCATCATAGCTTTGCGCTAGACTTCGTGTACCTGGGATAGACTCCAACCCAGCTTTGATGGACCCCCTATTATGAAACCAGATACTGTGTTGTACAGCCGGTTGTCTGGGGAGCGCATACTTGGATGTTCCCGTTTGGAAAATATTATTCATGATTGACACCTCTCATTATTCTTGTTTTCTGTTGATGCAAGTAACAGATTTTTTTGAAGCAAGTAACAGATCATTGGGTCAGTAGCGAACCTGGTCATGACTTCCGCATCTTTATTCTGGGTGGATGTGCGGTCCTCAAGATACGTATACTCTGCTCCAGAACTCTAGTTCTCAGCCACCCTTTTATAATGTAGTCAAGTGTTTTCTCAAAATGTTACATCGAACGAGAATGGGGCCCAGGTAAAGCCAACCTTGAACTAAGCTGCTAACGACACCTGGTCCTTACATCCACTGCATTGACAACCAATATCTCCACCAAGCCCAAAGTCGAGCTTTCGTTTCCTGGCACTACGAGCTAGAGGAACAAGTATTAGCGCTGCACTTGTACAGTTAGTGGACTGCTTGGCATCCCGGATCCCGGGCTGTTAGGTGCAAACAGAAGTCTAATTCGTCGCGAGTGCAGGAACGATTATGTTTGAGAATTTTTGTTTACTAGCTAAAATAATTCTCATAGTGAATCTGGTGTTGTCGCTGGATTGTTGAGGGCGATGCAATAGGCGTTCAACGCGCGGGTATCATGATTCTACGTGGCCATCAAGACGTGCCCCCTTTTACACTAAAATATTCACTGTTACCACGACAAAACCAGGCTCGCTGTGTGGTGTGAGTATGGGACCGCATACCTTAGAACGGGAAGGAGGTGTTTCGCGCGAACTTGATTGGCTGTACAGGTCCTTTGAAAGTTACACCGTTTCTACAATATATTGCCAGCAACGAATCCCCAGACACTTCGACTTCCGCATTTTCCAGCACAGCACGCAGAGTGCGTCGCGATGAGGTGTGCGCAGGATAGCCCCGGACCGGGATGGTATTCACTGGCTGTGAACTACCTGGTACTCTGGAGTTTGAGAACATGCTACTTCTGCACGTACAACTTCAGATTCTCATGTGAAATGGTTCCAGAGGATGTTCACTGTGTACAGCAGCGCTCGTGTCTCCTCTGTCTACATTCGGGGAGCAGGACCGAAATAAGCGCCAGAAGACGTGCGCAAGATTAGCAGGTTGGAACAAGAAGAATTCGTTACCGACCATGCTTTCGCAGCTTTAAACAGGCATTAAGTCTTAGAGTTTTGAATTTTGCAAAATGTATCAAATCTAGCGTGATACGACGGGAAATCAGTGAATAAGAAAGTATCTCTATACGACAATTGAAACCCGAAAACATCGATTCAAGCTACCAGCTCGAGCACAGATCTTCATTGATTCAGAAATTTTGCATAGAAGGGAGTAACACAACCAACTGTCTCAACATACTGAGGTGTCATCTCGTTCGGGATTGGCACGTTCAATTTCGGCTTGTACTATCTATAATCGACCGGATGCGGTACCTGGTCTTAGCCCAGGTACAGAGAATGTTTCGTAACTCTACAGGCCCCTGTGAAATGTCAGAATGTGAACTTGATCTGAAATTTGTGTAGCTATTGCTCCACGCTTGAAGTCGTCACTGCGAGGATTCATCGCTTGGCACTGCCGTGCGATCGGGAGAAACAAGCACTCCGGGCACATGAAACGTGTTAAATTCTTGACAAGATCCGCTGTTATTGGTTCTGCAACGTGCCTGCAAGATTAGAGTTTCTGTGGTTGGATGTCCGTTCGCCGAATCGCCTATTCTGCGACGTTCAAGTTGTATGGCTTGCACTCCGTCTAAATCGGTGTTTGACCACATCAGGTGCCACAGATGAGCTGGCTCACTAAAATTATTGATGATGAAGCTTGCGAGGACGCAACGGTGTCCATGTTCGCATTTTCGAATGCTACGAGTAGTGGGTCCACGCCATTCGCTGCCTGCATTAGATGACTCCTGAACATAACTTGGCCAGAAACACTATCAACCGGCAAATCCGAGTTCCAGCGATAATTCAGCTCCTCGATGACCCAGCTGCTAAAATTTGGGGTGTGAGTCCTCGTGAAACTATCGTGTAGTGTTTCTGCCTTGCTGAGTCGCAGCATATGGTCCTCGTATGGTAAAGCAGTGTTGAATGATTGTTCGAACACCTCGAACCGTTGTATGCACGTCATGATTCAGATCAACAGTCAATTTGATCCAATACGGAGTTGGCGCGATTCCCGCCAAGTGGGATACCAGTGCATTGCGATGCCGGAAACGGGATTATGGGCGATTTTAAGGATTTTCGGCACTGGTACGCATAAATGAACTGACACAATATATTTTGTGCTTCTATCCTGGCAACATACACAAAGAGAGAGTGCTTACATGCAACTCTGCCTAACATATTTTTCAGCTGCCCTTACGTACAGATTGTGCAGCAAACGATTTTTTGGGGAGATTTTGAAGACTACACAATGCATCGCGGCTTAGGAGCGTGCGACTTATATATATATACCAGGTGTACGTGGAAGGTCTGGCAATGGAAGGATGAAACATTAGGTGAAGAATACTAGAGCAGTACAAATGCACAATCCTGTGCCTTGCAGTGGCAACAGCAGCACCCCTCCGGAGCATATCTGTCAGGAGCTTGAGACAATGTATCTTGATTGTGCGAAAGACATCCAGACAGCGATTCGACTACAAGGGAACCTGCTGAGACAACTTAAACATCAACAAGGTGCAACTGTTACAACTTTGTGGGAGAGGTTCGAGGAGTTGCACGGATATATTGGAACGGTGATTGAAAAGATGGGACACGTACGCGAGAATTCTTTTCTACACACTTCCGCCACACAAACACACTCAAGAATCATTGCACAGAAAGAGTTTGCTGGAATGCAACCTGTTAACGTGGAATGCGACTTCTCTTACGTGGCACGTGACCGGGATTCGCGCCTAGCAACCAGTTTTCTGGATTGTACTGGAAACTCTGGAGTCAACACAGAAGTCTACGACGCTGTTATTAACAACTATCATACCCATTCGTTTATTTCCAACCTCGATGTTCGAAAGCACAGTGCTGGAGAAGTTGGAAATCGTGAGCACCTTGCTACCGTGCTATGCAATGAGGAGCACGGAGGTAAAACATTGAGGTACCAGAAGAAGGAAAATGAGTCCAAGTATTCAGATGGGGATGGCTTCCCATCGCAAGGAGCGGAATTGGCAGGACAGTCGACAACATCACTTCAGGCCCCAAGTACGGGTACCAAAAGGACGCCATCACACAAATCACAGCGCAGAGTTCTTTCAAACCCTGCGTTTAACACTTCCACTCAGAGGGCGGGGGCATCTCTCGGTGAAGGGAAGCCTAGTAGTGTTAAGCACCGCGTGTCTTTCGACGTCGACCGATCATCAAGTACGAGAGTTCCCACGTTAGACTGTGCAACGAGTTTTCGACGAATTGGTAGCAGCTGTCTAAATTGCTTTCCAAATTTGACAAATTGCTATCTCAATTTAGATGTTTCCTATTTGAAAGCTAGAATCCGTAATACTTCAGATTGTCCCCCCTCCTCGGGCAGCTTCTTCTCGTAACCAACGAAAAGCCGAATCTGCACTTGAATTCAAACCACCCTCTTTTCACAAACTCTATATTCATGATAATGCAGTGAACTGACTTCTGTTGTTTTTGTTCCAGTGTGTGTCACCTTCTTCATTACGCATGTGACACACAGTGTCACCAAAGTCCCTCGACATGCATAACCAGCACTTGAGCGGCTACATGAAGAAGTAAAGATATTTCGTTGTCAAATATTTTGTGTACATTGTAAGATTGAGGAAATATTGTGCCATTTTCTAATGTTATTCTCATTCCCCATGTGCATTGATTGACTGAGGGAAATCTGCTACCTTCAGTACAAAGAACTAGATCCTGTGTTTAATCCACTGCAGTCTCAAATGTAAAGATTCCCGATGTGCTGGTTTTCTTGCAGCACTGAACATATTTCCTAGTTTGAGAGCAATCCTAATACTCCCAGCAGGTTTAACTTCAATTTTTCCTACACTGTCTGCTTGATACAATGAGGGTTCATGCATGCACCTTGAGCCAGCATGCAACTAGAACAAGCACTCGCATCAATTATCTTCAATCAGCAGTAGTCTGTGCAAATCTGATAGACTCAATGAAAGTGATTGATACAAGATCTAAATATTCTCTTGTTGACATGACTTCGTTGTGGACTGCAGAGTCCTCATTTGTTCAAGCTGTAAGAAGTGCTCGTTTTATGTAAAGTTTGTGGCAGTGCCTCGTTGTACTCAGCAACAAATCTAGACAATTCAGACATCTGGAACCTGTGACACACATATAACAAAGAGAGAAGCTGTAGTATCAGGGAAGATCACACCAATGACTGATTCGCTTCACAAGGCAACCACTCATCAATTTCTGCACATGAAGCCACAAAATGCTCAGATTAGCTTCATCCCCCCAGGACAATTTGAGTTCTGTTACAAATTTTTTTTTTTCCATTGTTGAGGGTATGAACTTGACAGATGACCAAACTCCATGACGAGTTGTGTTTTCCAGTCCACCCTTTAAGGCTAGTAAGAGGTTTTTTGGTGCATGATGAACATAAACCATTGCACCAGAAGAGGAGGGTGCCAGTTTACTTCACATCCACCTGAACTAAGAGATCTTTTCCAGCTACCGTGTTCTTGAATTCAGCACAGTCTTCATGTCACTTTTCTACCCATCTTACTCTCATATTTCTGGGAGAGCTGCTATGTGCAAGTATGAACCGTGTGTACACTGTGGATTCAATCACACTTTTTCGCCTCTATTCAAACTTGGCTCGATGTCATCCTCTCAAGTACGGGAACTCGCAAAACCTATTGCAGGCTTACCAAAACGGCCTCAATCTCTCATTAAAGAAGATCTTTCCATCTCGAGAGGTAAGGAAAAGCTTACACAGCAGCGCCTTTATGATAACTCGATGATATCTCCAGTCTGTAGTAATGCATCTGAATACTTCAAGTTTATCTTTTGGGACGTTCTTCATCCCAAGGGGTTGTATAAGAGGATTTGGGACATGCTTTTGGTTATCATGATTTTTGGCCTGGCTGTGGGCCTCCCTGTTCTCATCTCATTCGGCAATACTGCTGGCTCTAACCTATTCACTGTCATTCGGGCTCTTGATGTCTTCTATGCGCTGGACATTTTCATGAATCTCAGGTAATATTCTGAAAATGTCATTGCCTGCTGGTGTTGAGGGATTCTTGTGCCCTGTTTGCCAAATATGACTACAAGAATAACACAGCAAGATTACTTCCAGGACTGCCTTCCCTTCTGGTGAACACCAGGAGGGCCCATTGATCTGGGACCGATGGAAAATTGCCCAGCAGTATGTGCAAAGCTGGCTTCTTGTCGACTTGATGAGTACTATTCCCTGGGATCTTGTTGTTACGCTTGTTGGGACCCTTGGCGGTTATATCAATCGCAAATATACTGAGTATGTGCCAGGCATCTCTATGATCCCGTTCTCTCCAATTTTCGTCTTTACCTAAACAGATAAGAATCAAAAGGTGGCTGCAGTATACTGAAGCTTCTAAAGTTGCTGAAGTTGTCTCGATTGCTTCGTTTACCTGATGTTGAAAGCTTTCGATCAAGCTTGACAAATATGTTTTCCCCAGCCTTCATGCGGCTTTCATACACCCTCATTATGGCTGTTGCCATGATCCATGTTACTGCTTGCCTCTATCATTGGGTGTCGGCATTGTCTATTGAAGTGAATGACAGGACTTGGATCCATGAACAAGACTTGGTTGGTCATACATGGTACCAAAAGTATTATGCATCACTTTACTGGACAATCGCAACTCTCACAACAACAGGGTAAGCCTTTGGCTATTCAGCGTCATGTTTTCCTAATGATTATTCATCAGCAATTAGCTAGTCTTACTTTCTATGTGAGTTCAAAGTTGAAGACTCTGAAAGGCTGCCAATGCTATCACTGCATAGAGTTGTGATGTAATTTACATCATTCCTCAGCTTATCATGTTGATTTTAGTGTAGATGCCTCCATGTTGGCATGTATACCATGATTTGTTACTAAGTGAATGGATCTGCCATGCAGTTATGGCGATTCTATTCCAATTACCGTGTACGAGAAGTGTGTGGCAATGGTTACCATGTTCATGGGCCTCACATCATTTTCCTATCTCATCACTGCAATGAGCAGAGCAATGGACATGCTCAATGCTCATGATCTACGCTCCATTGCACTTCAACAGGTAAAATTGGTCCTATGGATGCAATATCACAGCCCATTTTTGTACCTCATTACAGTTTAACCATTGCAGGATGTTAATAATTTTATCGAAGAAGCTAAGCTTCCCTCACTTGTTTCAACACGAGTCAAGAATCATTGTAGATTTCAGATGAAATCAGCTGCTCGGGCAAATGATGTCAAGATCCTGAATATGTTAAGCTCTGGTCTTAGGAGAGATGTGCTCATGCATATGTATGCATCCTTGCTGACAACTGTTGACTTCTTCAAAGATAAGAGCGATGACTTCTTGTGCAACTTGATTCTGAACTTGAATCCTCAGGTGTGAGTCATTTTCAGCTGTCCTAACATACTAGATATTTATCCCACTCAAGTTGTGTGATCATTGTCCCTATCGGTGATGAATGCCTCCAGTACTTACACTTGACGTTTATTGAGCACTGTCAGCAAGGTCGATGCCCTTGATTACAAACTGAGACCTGCAAGAAAGCTAGAAGTTGAATAGAAAGCCTGATACTCTCCAAGTAAAGGCAAGGTAGCATGTAATCAGTGATTTACTGTTGCACTACCTCGATTGAAATTTGAGAGTGTAGCATGCAAGGAAACCTGCATGATTCTTAAGTTTTGCATGTGCATGCACCTACATAGTATATATTCAGGCAATGCTCCAGATTGAGTACAACTGCTAATGAATAATGATAGCTTCAATGATAGAGTCAAAGAGCTTCTCGTTTTTCCTACTATGTGAGTCCATTTTTCTCTTTCACAGTTAATCTAACTGTCTTTTTACATGTTACAAAGAGAGCACAGAATATTTTGTCACGCACTACATGTTGTTCCGCAAATTATGTGAATGTGGGGCTTTATGATGAAGGACTAGAATTGTGAAGCACAAGATTGACGAGGCACAACAGCGTTGATGGGTAATGTTGCCGCACTTGTGAATGGACATGTTTTACCAAGGATACGAATATGGGCTGTCTTAATCTCAGTCAGGGAGGAAACAGTGAGAGTCCTTGATGGACAGAAATAAGTACAGAAGCAGGGGTATTGCATTTTTCACCACAAGCATGTATATTTAGAAACTGGAACTGAACAGAATTGCACAGTTTAGAAGCTCAGGTTTTTGCATCTCTTCCAAAGATCAGTACAGGATTGTGCCTGCTGAAATCAACTGACACAAATTCCTTACATTTTAATGTTCATTTCTTATGATTCATGGGCGTACTCCTGCCTCCTACCCACAAAAGAACCATTTCACCATACACCTGACATGCTTGCAGGTTGTCACCCCTGGTGAACTTGTTATTGTGCAAGGCATGCGGGGGCACGAAATGTACTTTGTCAAATCTGGATTGCTGGAGTACCGTGAGTCCAAAACTGATGATGATGTGCAAAGATTACTCACTGCATCTTCTCAATATGCCCAGCAGTCCCTTTTAGGGACTGCTTATAGGGAATATCATCAGCAATATCATGAAGAAGGGCCCAATAGTACACAGAGTGCTTCTTGGAAACAATGGCTTAGAGAATTGATCGTTCCGGTATGCCTTCTGGATCTCATTGTCCTGTCTTGATGGTATTATGAAAGGAAGCTAGAAAATGTATGTGTGTCATCCAGGGATATCATACCAAGCTCAAGCACAAGATGCTTTACTGGCAGTGGATGGAGTCAATCATGCCAAGTCATTCTTACACCGTGCTGCAGGTCATAAAGCCGGGAAACTTCTTTGGTGAACAAGGAATAATTGGTAGAACTATGTCTGCTTCTGTGTTGTGTGTTGAACATGCAGAACTTCTTTCATTAGCAAAGAAGGATTTTATTGACTTGATGAAGCAGTACCCTCAATATGTGCAACAGCTAGGATTAACAGTACGTTTTTGTTCCCATCCACTGTTCTGTCTTTCTTCACAAGTGAAAATGGATATGTTCACAAGTCAGCACTGGCATCATCACCTCCATGGCATTGTTGGTGCGAGCGTATCTCGCCGCACATTGATGCAACTTTGAAGTTATTTTTAGTACATTTCTTACCTATTGACCTATAAAATCCGAAGCTTTGGGCAATGCTTTCTTTGACTCCAGGCTGTGTGTCCAAAAACTGTGACATTATGATGCCTGCACAAAAAATTGTCTTTGAGGTTCAAACTTACAGGTTAGTGCAAGGAATGGATACCGGGGGGGTGTATTTCAAGTGTACCTGGTATAGTGAATATCAGTTTCTCAGTACAAAGCTTATCATTACCTAGAACAGTTAGTCTATTCAATCAAGCAAACCTGACACAGCTAGCAATGGCAATAAGATGGTCAGCAGGCAAGTCTGACAATGATAGTTTGTGCAATGTGTGCGTGTGTATAATGAGCATTTGTATGATGTATATTGTTTCAGAAAATTTGAAGGTGTTTGGGATCCCCAGACTGGATTCCCAGCTCTGTTTTGAGGGTTATTTCTGTTCAGTACTTGCTTTACAGGTAAGTACATATAAAATGGTTGAACAGAAAAACAAGCAGTTAAATAATACGGTTTTAGTACAAGAAATGAAAACACGCCCATTATAGAAAGGTTCTAGTACCGATTTTGCTTGAGATGTAGCTAACCCAGTCAAGGATAGTCCAAGGCATAGAGGATCCCCAGAGAAAGCATGCACAGAGCAGCTCAAACATGTTAGGTCAAATGTCAAAATAAAGAATGTATGGAATATATCAGTACTGTGGTTGACTGGTGATGTTACTTCTTGCTCTCCAACTTGTTCAGGTAGAGGACCTTGAAGGTCTGGCATCTGGGCGTCAAAAGGGCCATACTGGTAAACGCACACCGCGAGCACTGTGGAAGTTTGCCTTTCATTCTTTGCGACGTGAATTGGCTGCCAAGAATCTAATGAATCGTTTCCGTCCTGGTGGACTGTGGAAAAATATGGCTGCAAATCCACGTTGTATTATTCAAGCTGTAAGGAGACAGATGGAGCTGGAGGATGAAGATCGTGGAAGCAGTGATAAGGGTGGAGCCAAGAAGTCTTCTTTTGAAAGACTGCGATCAGTAACTCTGTCTCTGCGGCGGTCCAAGGATGAATCTAACAGGCCACAATCACACACCCCACCATCTCTTGGGGTCAAAAGCACACTCTCAGAGACATCATCATTACCAGTTGTTAAACAAATTAGTACTCCTTTTGCAATGCAATTCAATCCGAGTTCAGAAGGATCCAGGAGACAGGTTCCTGGCCAAAACAGTCTGCGGCACCCTCACTTGATCCCTGCTGAAATTCCCCAGCCAGTGAATAATGTAGCCTTGGCAGGGAGGGTCAATCCTGGACATCATACAACGGTAGAGCAAGGGACATTTAGCTTTCACTTTGGCTCTGTACAATCTCCGTACATCATGCAACATCCATATCAACAGGGATCAGGGAGATCTGCACTCGGTAACCAATCCCCCACCAGACCGCCGCCAGCATGGAACCCTAACCCTATCTCTCCACCCGCCCCACCTCTGCACAGTGGTCAGAATTTGCACAACCGCCCCCTCAGTTATGGCCGAATCCCTCTGTATGATTATCAGCCATCGCCTGTGACAACTCCAACAAGGGTTTATGGACAGCAGCGTTACTTGGATCAAACTTTTGCACAACATCATCAACACAATTTTTCATTCTCAAGTGCTGGATGTGATGCTCGGGAGAGCGAAACTGATGAAACGGCCTCCTTTAGCAGGCTTGAGTCATTAGAATAGCCTCTCCACTATATTGCAACATGTGAAGATCTTCAGGACTACTGCAACCAAATCTTCGCTTAATGGCGGAGCACGGTGAAGGTTCTTCATGAGCGCACAATGGCTTGCACCGCTCTCCTCACATTGCAGCGGAGCTTAGAACCCTATCTCTGTTTGTTGTGGTGTCATACTCTGGTGATAGGGCAAAGATGCCTACTGTTGAAACTTGTATCGTTGTAGTGTCCCCATGCCACGATCGACATACACATGTTATGGTGTTATTTCTTCGCTGCTGCAACGAGTTCATGCAGTATCCCGTAGATCGATGTACTGGTAGCTATTAGATTGGTTGGCTATATCTCGCGCAAGTATCAATGTAACAAACAATGTCTTCTGGTGTACTATGGTGCTATTTTCCCCAAACTTTTAACTTATTTATCCAGATGAATCAGCACCGATATGCGGCGAAGATACCACGTGTTGACCTTGTAAGAAAGTTTCACAGATCAAGCGCTCACGAACTGCAAAAACTAGGCGGAGGAGTAAACACTTCAGTTTTATCGTAGTATTCTCGTAATTTGTTCATGTTTTGTCATGTTTGGCCGACTGGGTAACTATTTAGAGAGGAACCGGGGGCTGAAACAGCTATTCGAGGCCGAGTAATTTCCGAATCGTTACAGTTATCTATTTGTATTTTTCTAATCATACATAGATGCAATTTCAAGGCCTATTGCAGTCTGTCATGACTGAAAACGGCATATTTTTCCCAGTTTGGTATCGAAGATACTCCCGTAAGAAAGCTTCTTTGCAATGGATAAATGCCGTCCAAACGAAGGCGGATTTGCCAGTTTCTAAATTTATGGATGATGCTGAGGAAATCCTCCAGAAGTGGGCTGAAGCAAGCGGAATTAGGTCTTCGAAAGTTCGTATCTCACGGGTGAAGGGTACGGTCGATTGCAATACATCTATGCAAATATTTTGTACAACTTACTATTGGAGACCGAGGCTCGAAATATCTCATGAAATCGCCCAGACAAACCCTCATAACCAGCACAGTGATTTCCTTTTTCTGAGCGTGGACTAATTAGCGAAGGTAACCTGTCCAAGGAAAATCACGTAGAGCTTGCTGTATCCCTATCTTGGCCAGAATATGCAAGTGAAAATGATTTGAAAGGAATCTCTTGGTATTTTTCTGCTGGATATCTCCTCGTGCTCAATGCTAAATCATTGTACCAGTGTCACCTTGATGAATTGGTATTCCGTGCACAACTTCAGTTTGTTGCTTCCCATCACAATCAAAACATCAACTTGTCAAGGAAAGTGCCGAGAGTTTTAGAGCAAAGCATTATCTTAGAGGAATACATCTTGAGTAGAACACGGCAAAGTATACTAAGTGTAAGCATCAGCCTCTCTAGTCTTGATACGCATTCTTGATGCTTCTGAGAAATGATATAAGGGTTAATGCTGTTTTACTTCGTTTTGGTTTAGATTTAAAAAACAAGTGAGTTGATACCTGCCAAAAGGTAGTCTGTTTATTTCAGGAGCAGCTACACGAGGCCTTGTGGCCTTGGAGCCAATTTCACCAGGAGATACTATAGCTAAGGTGCCAACAGCAGTTGCGATAAAGGTTTCGACCTCAACAGGCTGCCCTTATCCAGAGATAATCAACAAGCAGTTTTTCAAGTCATGCTCACGAAACGAGAAGTTAGCATTAATTTTGCTCTGCGAGCATTCTCTCGGGGAGGCCTCGAAGGTGTTGCCCCCTACACGTTCGTGTTCCCTAAGTAGTTGTACAGTAGGGTGCACGTATAGTGGAAATATTCGCCAAGATGTTATAGTTTAGTCTGGTTCAGATAGTTTATGGCCGAACTTTGTTTCCGAAGTCTGTGTCGAGTCGTTGAAAGCACGCTACGGAATTCGCACGGCGACTCCGTGATGCTGTGAAGGCGTTTCCTTACATATCAGCTCTCCCGGAGAAGATAGATCTGCCTTTCATGTGGAGTGAACAGGACTTGATGTTGATCCAAAGCGTAGAAGTGAGAGCAGCGATTGAAGAGTCGAAGAAACGCTACGAAAGCCAGTTTCAAGAGCTAAAGCGGACTAGTCCCAATTGCAAGTTCACGAAGCAGCAGTTGGACTGGGCTTTAGCTTGCGTACTTAGCAGAAGCTTTCTTGGGGGTGGCACCCCGATAAGTTTCAAGGTAAGCTTCTCAGACCTGTTTCTATGGCCCGTACGCAGCCTGATACTGGCCGGTGCTGATTATTTTCCTGGATTGGGGTTACTTCAATGTTCACTAAGTATAAATAGGGTATCGAGCTGGCACCCCGAACTTGACACTGTCGAAACGCGCTTCCAGCGTATCGAGGACGTGTACAACATATTTACACAAGTGATAACTTAGAACGTACCCACAAGGGTATTTCTGTGGCTTGTATTGCACGAAGATATGAGGACTTTTCGCGGTGACGATGACTGCTCTCCTTACATACGTATCTTTTTCGCTTTCCCTTTTACTGAAGAGCCCGGTAGTAGCACGTGTAAGCAGTATGTATTCTTTCAATTATCGCCAGATACATAGCCATCCAGCTGCCTTGATTTTACCCCGGCTTATGATCCCAAGGCATTATGCAGGAGTGGCTGAATCTGATGGTGTTGGTGGCAGGAGGCACTGCTATTTCTCTTACGTTGGGTCTATTCCCAGAGCAGCAGATTCTAACAGCTTCCTTGGCATCTGTTGCATTCAGTATTATGTACATTTTGCTCCGTGGGGAGCAAATTAGGGAGCTTGTCCTCTGTCCAGTAATAGACATGGCCAATCATCAAGGTTCCAAAGGTGGAGAGCTGACGTTTGAGTTTTTTACCGACAGCTACACAGTGTCTGCTGAGACGTCGTATCAAAAACACGAGGAAGTTTTCGTAAGTTATGGCAACCAAATTTCAGACTCATTACTCCAGCGATTCGGGTTTGTGGAGGAAGACAATGAAAAAGACCTGGTTACACTCTATGGAGTAGAGTCTGAGTTGCGGAAGACACTTGTTGATGATTTGAAGTGGAATGAAGTATCAAAAGCAGTAGAGAATTGGAAAGGGCTCACTCTTGACACGATCTTGCTGGATAAACAAGGAAGAGTAGATGATCGTATCTTGGGATCCTTAAGATATTTATTGGGAGCTTATGATAGTCTGGAGTCAGCTTTAAGTATGGGTCCTGGAAAGCATGACTTGCCAGCTTTTCAGTTCTTGCTGGATTGTGCCCTTGCTAAGGAAGGAGTGCGCTCTGAAGATTTGAAGAAAGCTCAAAGACTTCGTGATATGGCAGTGAAAATGGGGGAGGACCGAGCCATAGTTGCACACACTTACAATGTAGAGTGTATTAAAAATTTACAAAATCTTGTGAGCTTGCTTCGCAAGCGAATAAGAAAAATGGAAAACTGAATGCCTAACATATATCTGCTGTCGCGATACAAGAGTAATTTCCGGAAATTTTCTGCTTGAACTGTCTGAACACGCCCATGAGAAGTATTACAATACTAACTAAGGCTGCCCAAAGGCTGACTACTATAAACTGCTGCTTTGCGTCCCATCCACTGCGTTGGAGTATGACCTGCACATGATTTACCCCTCTAGTTATGGTTGGAGTAACAACCACCGACACAGAGGTTAAGGCAAGGGCCATACACACCTGTGCACCACACTGTAGTAACAGTGTGGCAAACGACAGCGCACCAAATAGAGATGCAGTGTTTTCCGCTCCAACTGCCAACCCGCACTCGACCTTGATGACACAGAATTGCATTTGCAACAACCCAAGTGCTAGTACATAAGATATATAAGCTATAAGGAGCTTACTGCTCGTGGCCATGGCAATGAGGACCACAGTGACGGCAAGAAGCAATACGCTGTGGACCACATTTGGCCAACTTGAAGCGGTCAACTGGACTCTGGGCCAAGCGGTTAGTGAAGCGGCCAGCACTCGCGCGGCACACGCGAGCGCCTCCACGTGGCCATTGTGCTCAACTGTAGGATCAATCTCCGCAAACAGATTGGAACAGTAACTCATGGTGAAAATCATCACCGGGCCATACACTGCTATCCACCACAGGGAAAGCAAGGTCAGATGGTGCTCCTGTTTAGGCGTTTCCAGGAAGGCATGGCTGGTACGCATGTGTCTGAAGACAGGCTCGATCTCCTGCTGTGTTGCACACAAGCGTGCCTGCGTACTGCCCGCTTCGGATTGCTCGGAAAGTATCACGTTACAACTCTCGTCTATCCGCGCTTCACTGTCTTCAGTCGGAGGCAATAGCGGGTTACAAATCAGTGACTGCTGTGACGTCGTATGGGCGAGCTCTGGGGTATCGGCGGACTTGGGCTCGCCTTGCTTGGAAGGGCGCCAGCAAAACCATGAACCAACTTTCCATAGGGCTGATGTGCAGACTTGGCGCGGGGCTCCTTGACGGGGTATATCTCCTTGCAAGATGGTACAGGTATCGCCTGGTGTTACAGGATGTCTCGAGGAAGTGCAGGTGCTAGCACATGAAGAACACCGAACGCTTGGAAGAAGGAAAGTCGCCAGCGCTCCGCTAGATGCAGTACACAGAGATACCATGAATAGGGAAGTGTAGCTTGCACTTGCAAGCAGCGCCACCTGCCCAGCTTCAGCTGCAATCAAGTATCCGAGGTTTGTGGCACTGCTGGTCAACGTTACAGCTTGCATGTACATGTCTCTAGGAATTAATTGAAGAACGTATGCATCCAATATAATATCCCCAGCGAGAGCTATGCCAAACGTTACCTGCATACGCACTGGAGACATTTGGTCCAGGACGAAATGTTTCTTCAGGCAGGAGCATAACGCGTACCTCCGCAGCTGTAAGAGCGATGAGGCTTCGACCCCATATAAGGAGTACCCGCGTAGTTACACGAGCTGTAGCACACATCAGAAGCGAGCTGAATTTCCATCCCAGCCACTTGGTAGCGAGCGGGATCAGTGCTGTTGCAGCAAGCTGCGAATAAAAAACCCATGGAAAAATTTGATGCAGAATCTGAAATAACACGAAGTCATGTCGGCTTATTTTCCTGTGAAGGCAAGTTTGCAAGAGATGCTACGTATGTAACTGAGAGCTCACGACTCGAGAAGCCGATACCTCTAGTCAATTATTAGTCGAACCGTAGCGGGAATATGGATAAAACTTGCGTCTATCTACATGACAATGCGCATAGGCGTGCTGTAAGGGGGCACCTGGTTCAAGGAGAAGTGCTTCACAAATTGTAGGAAAGGAACAATATGCGGTTCAGATGGCTTAGCAGCGTTCAGAAAGTGAACTAACGCAAACAATATAATTGTGTACCTTGCATCCCAGCTACGCTGCGAAGCACGGATGCAAGCACTGCACATTGGCCACGTACGGGCCTAATGGCAATTCACACTCCAAGGTCGCAGAATAAGCAATTACCTTCTCGTATTGGACATCTCGCTGCTATCACGGATACACGAAAACAGGCAAGGCGTTGACTTTGAGGCATCGTGAGCAGTACAACTCGAGTTGCCCGCATCACATGGCCAAATTCATGCACGTGAAGCGTAGCCAGTCCTCCGCTCTACAGGCTGTACCGTCAGTCGGAATATTTGCAAAAAATATTCAATAACAACGATTGTATCACCACTTCAACCTTCAACAAGTTACGTCAAAATTCAAAAGACTCAAGTTCACTTCATACACCATACACAATTACGGTTGCTCAAGCACAAGCGCAGTCCTCGCTGCCACTCCCCTTGCAAAATCCCAACCCACCTCAGCCTGGCGTCTATCAGCCAGAAAGTCCACAGCAACAAAGTCCTCATCCCTGCGCACAACAACTGGACCTACAACAGTGTCTAGTAGCCCAGGCTCCGTGGAGTCTTGCACTGAGGCCCTCCTCACTCCTCTAACAGCAGGCACCGGACACACAATCAGCACTGCAGCATGCTGCTCACCGCCATGCACATGAACAGCTCCATTCAAACACTGCCACGCTACGCCAGGATCCGGCAGCAGGTGCCGAAGGCGTTCATCCTGGTCCCCAGTCCCCTCAGCACCATCATCATACCCTGAACAGTTGCCACACATCTATTGTCTCCCCTACAGTTCACAAGTCTAGACGCAATGGAATAAACAGCAGCATACCAGATGGCGTGACAAAGAACTTGAGGCACCTGTCCAGGGCTGTGCCGCAACCTACCAGCTGACCAGTGGTGATGAGGAAGGCCGTACAATCAACACGAGGCAGCGGGATGCCCTTCCTGTGGCTGAAGAGGCGGCAGGCACCAGCGATGATCCCGGACACATAGGGGATGGATGAGAAGCTCCGTACCGGCTGAGCATCACCGCTGGAATGCTCACTGTTGGACATGGATGCCGCGAGGTTGTCAATTTGAGCCAGCTGGGCTTGAAAGCGTTGCATCCACTGGTGGAGAGTGCCACGCCAAATAGCCGGCTGCCAGAAAACGGAGGGGTTCGGCGCCAGGGTCAGGGGGGCATGGGTGGTGGCTGGGTTCCAGTCAAGGTGGCTGGGGTGGGTTGGGACTTGGAGGAGCAGGGCTAGGAGGTAGGCCGGGGGGCAGGAGCGGTGGAGGGTGTAGTTGGCAAGGGTTTGGAGGCAGCAGATCGCGTTGTGCAGGTCGCTGCTCATGTTCGTGAGCAGCGATGCTGCTGTGTAGGAGAGGATGCGGCTGCTCTTGTGGTGTGTCGGGCGCGTGGTGTGGATGGAGTATGTTGATATGCTGGCCTGGGTGGGGGC
>JAULKQ010001927.1:0-16942 GCA_032356285.1 Smithsoniella earleae
ATGAGCACTGAGCAGTCCTATAATTCGACAAACCTCTGATCAACTCAAGTCCCGTCAGCTCAACAGGCACTCTTCAACATCCCTCCAACACAGGTACAATGAGAGAGCCATCAAAACGGCGCCACCAGTGGGCTAGAAAAAGAAATAGAATGGCACTACTCTACGCATCCTTCCTGCCTCAAACTTACACAGGCTGTGGTGAAAGTGGATGCCCTGGATTCAGCCACAGGATGAAATTATAGATTACCGCTTAGTTACAGATGCATTCTGGGCAAGCTCTGGCATCACTCCAGCAAGCATGCACTTGACTCAACTGGAATGATATGCACCTGTAGCCACACGATGGAGGGCTCCCTCCTTGGTGGAATCCGTGGCGGATTGTTCGAGCTAACGAAGCACAAAATCACTGGAAGGTACATTCGGCACCTGTCATCAATAAACCAGCACAGTCCGGGCCCCCCTGTCCCTTCATGCTGTGCAGCGAACAGCGAATACAATACAAAAGAAATCGTAACGCATGACGCACATGGATATGACCTGCATGCATTTAGTGCGGTACACTAATCGAAGTGTAGGCATCGTGCACGGGAAGGTGCAGACGGGTATGGTTTTGTCGTTTGATGAAGTTGATTAGGGGCATTAAGCTCAACTTCCAGTGGTTTTTCGGATGTTTAGGTCGCAGGATCGCCCACGGGTTTCAGCGAGGAGCACAATTTCTGTGTTGTGATTAGATTTGCGAAAAGTCCCGGTTGAGTCAACTGCGCAGTGTGGAGCTTACCGAGCAAACTGACCTGGTCCCTGCTTGAGCGTCCTTCTGAGCACAGAGATGCGTTGACTTCTCAGTGTTTTGGACGTGTAGAAACTTCAGCAGGTGCAGTATCATCCAGCGCATGCATGTGTATCCCCCAGTGATCTGAATCTTCTGCGTTCCCGAGAGCCTTTCTTTCTCGAGTGTCAATTTCGGCTGGACCGGAAACTTTTTGATTTATCTCGTGTCCAGTGACGAATAACGCAGTGTTGGGAAGGGGAGTTTAAGCTACCGTTGAGCAGAATCAACCGACGGGGTTAGAGAAAGTATTAATAAATTCACAATGTAGCGCGTACCGGTGTTTAAATCCGGCGTAACTCTGGAAATTGTGGGGCGGTACGTGCGTCATACAGCCGGCGGATGTTTGTGTTGACTAAGATATTCTGCGTCGTTGGTGTCGCCGCGCCCGCGCTGTTAAGGGTGGCTGCGCCCATGATACCCATTCTGAATCTACAGATGAAGTCCCCATGGCCACAGGACCGTAGAGAGAGTGGCCGTGGCGTGCGCATCCTCGGTTTGAATTTTCGATGATGTTTCAGGGGCTTTGACACGAGAAAGTGCGATTTCATCGAGGCGTCCGCACCCAGCGGGCCGCCTCGGTCTGTCGACCTGCCGAGGTTCCTCCAGTTCGACAAGGTACTGCTAGACGCGCCATGCAGCGGGACGGGGGGGCTGTGCAAGCGGCCGGATCTGAGGTGGCGCCGATCCCCCTCGGCCATCGACGATCTCGTCCAGCTCCAGCGCGAGCTTATCCACGCCGCCCTGCGCTGTGTCAAGCCTGGCGGATACATCGTCTACTCGACGTGCTCGCTGGAGCGCGAGGAGAACGAGGGCCAGATCGAGTGGCTACTGGGGCAGATGCCCGGGTGCCTGGAAGTAGACAAGATATCGCGCGACTGGTGGCGGGAAGCTTCTGGAAGGTTCCCGTCGAACCCTGACTCGCCCGCGGCCGATGACGTCCGCAGCTCTATCGTAACCGCGGACGGCTTCGTGGCGTGCCTGCCGCATGTGCATGGGACGGATGGATCCTTCGCCGCGCGCGTCAGGGTTCTCAGATTCGGCTCGTGGCTGGCGGCGCCGGACGCAGGAGCTTCGGCGTAGTCGGGGCGGCGAGGTTGGCTGATTAGGTTGACAACGACAACGGCTAATGTAAGTTTCCCGATTTCGTGTCGTGCCAATAACTCCCTGAGCGGGAGAACACCGCTTGTCGATTTGTAACGAGGGCTGTGTCACTATCTACAGGGCACTCGGGCGACCACAGCCTCGGGGGCTCGAATTTTGGACAAAGAAACGCCCAGTTTGCTTTCTGCACGGGCGCACAAAGAAACTGGAGCAAAAAGGTTGGTAAAAATAAAACTGCGCCGCCCCCAAAATCCGGCCAGAAGTGCGTCAACTGAACAAACCGAAACATGTGCCTCTTTGTCACAGACTTTGTGTGCTCACCAGTTGTCTTCTGTCAACAGATGGAATTCCTGCGCTTTTGAGCAACTGTTTCACCGTCATACAAAGTTCGCTCTCAACCCATGGTCCACAAAACCACCATGAGGCCCAGCCTCGGGAACGAAAACTCGCAGGGCCCGAAACTTCCAGCAACCTCCATACGCACGAAATATGATCTTCAAAAGTACATAGTAATAAAAGGAGTTGTACTGCCCGAGTTTCGTTCCTTTATTTCTTCACAAACCTGTGTTGGCGCAGTTTCGCCTCAAGAACTTCGCAGCACGAGAATTCCACTTTTTTGTATAAGACCGCAAATACCCTAAAAAGCAATGTACACCCTTGTATGAGTATTTCACGTGTCCCTGTACTTGTTTTTGATTGATTCTGGGCTTCGATTATTTGAAAACATGTCCAACCTGGCATCGTAAACTCGGAAACGCCATTATAGGGGCATGAGGCCGAGTGGTGGTGCTTGAATGCTGAAAGAATATGCTTGTCTTTTGATAGATCTACTCGAACGCCGTCGAGCCACCAGATTAGGGTGTTCAGATGGCCAAATGAGGGGTAGGCTACCTCGAGGTACATCGTCCCACCATTTAGGATATCCGCGCGCACGCTTGAATCGCAGATTGTCATCCGCATATGTAGACCTTAGAAGAGAATATGAGTGGATCTTACCCGTCAAGCGTGCTGCTGGCTCACAGCGTTATTCTGCCTGAACAACCAGGAAATCTCGGAAGAGCTTTCAGCACCAGAAGCCTAGTTTTGAAGTATTGCATGAACACGCCCTTAAATCTGCGCGTACGGCGGTACAACCGTTGAGTGTTTCGAGGTATGACGTCGATATAGTTGGTTTCCCACAGATGTACCTGTCAAGAGGAAAACTTCGCAATGCGTGGGCGAACGCTGGTGTAGCTATCATACCTCGGGTGTCCAGATACAAAAAAGGAAGTCGCACACACAAAACGAATAGGTTCAACTTACACAGTATTTTTCAACTTTCAATCAAATCATCGTAGCTGTGAGGATAATCTCACAGGTCTGCATGTCTTCCAGCAACTTCTACACACTTCCAGAGACTGCATTACATATGACATCAAGTTTCTATTGCAACAATGATTGATTACAACTTAATCTCCAGAGAGTGTCACATGCACAGGGTCTGTCCAGATACAGAGCAGGAGGTATTACACACATCACTACTGTCTCTCCACTAAGACTGCTCACAAGACGCACATTGTGCCAGAGCCCTTGGTGGAGCCATTGGCCACTCATGCAGGCTGCAGGCTCTAAAAGGGGCAGGAAGACGAGCCAATGTCTCTGAACCAGTATAGCATTTGCTTTAATAGCAGTTACAAATGCCTTTAAAGCAAACGCTAGCATCATACCAGAGCACAAGCATTTGACTCAACAGTCAAATTCTACTGATTCATCACAAGAAGGGACTTGCACTCCTTGTTGGCAGCCACGCCCTATTCTTCTTGCAAGTGACCGACGTAGCACTGAAACATGTACCTATTGCCCTTAATAAGGGAAACACTAATCCCTTTATACATGAACCTCACAAACGCTGCTATTGACATGTTCCCACTAGCCTTCCATACTCCTCAATACTAAACAGAATGAATCTGCACCCCTCGTCCCCTCTTGCATGCTTTCTTGCTCGCCGCACTTCTCAGTGTGACACTAGCTGGATGAACCACTGAGATGTTCATAATAAGAATGTCGTATAGGGTTATAACAAGCAAATGTACGTCGCCTCTGCTGCCCGGCGTGCTAGTCGAGGCAATGATGATATGTCAGGGAAGTCAAAACTCCTGCCCTTCGCCTTGAGGATTCAGCCCCTAATAAACGCGCGTGACACCTTCACGATTCGAGTGTAACTTCCGGAGCTTGAATGCTCGAAGCCAATGCTCAGCTCTCTGTGCATTTGAAGATGTCCCGCGTATTCCTTTGTTAAAGCATCAGGCATTGATGACTGCTCGATTCTACGATACGGCATGATTTTGTAGAGGTTATGTTTCAGCGTCGCATACTCTTTGCGCGGCTGTGGAAGGAGAGAACGCAAGCTTTGACAAGTTGTAAGTAACTTTGACATTGTCAACCTGCATAACGTGCCAAAAAGAGTAACTGGGCGCAGACAAGGCGGGAACAATAAATCCATACGGTTTTCAGCAATAGCGAGCGCGAACCATTGAGGACACAGTCGCGTCCGAGTGTACATGTCCAACGTGCAAGCCGCGTACATCACCACCCGTATGATAGATGAGTATGGATGACTTTGTGCGACTCAAGCTCAAAATATGACAACACAGGGCACCTCAGCTTCTCGTATCCTGGAATGGAATTCGCCAGCGCCTTTGTATCTGATAGCGTCGTCATGTGGGAAACTCAACCTGTGACTTACATTGATGTTCTGCCTGATGAATGTCAAACCTGGAATGGCACAAGCTGCGAGACAATTATCTCATGTTTCGTGCTTATCAACCTCGAGGGTTGGGTGCGCGCTGTATGATTGCCTGGCGCGTCGAATGTAGATGCTGAAGCCAAGAACGAATGTACTACATAGCTGCATAAAGCTTCCTACCCACGGCGTTCTAGAACGGCTGTTGAGAATCACTTAGTAAGTGTTGTATGTGTCAAAATCGCCCTTGTTATAATTGTGCACGGTTGAAAGCTCTCGTATTGTGGCATTTCCCGTTATGAACACGTTGACTTCTATGAAATGTCAGAAGGAAATGTGTGTTACATCCATTGTTGCGCAGGAAAGAATATAACTGGATAAAGTGTTGCACAGGGAATCATAATATCGATGTCTGCGTTGGATCAGAGGTAGCAGAGGTTATGATACCTTGCAGCGGTGAGAAATACGACGGTCAGTGCAGATCTGGCAGAATGGCAAGCAAATCACGCAGCTATCCATGAAAAACACTTTTTCCACTCATTCGAAGATTTAAGTCTTGAGATCTATACTGCTCTTCTTGCGGAGGGCAATCAGCTTCACGGTCGATGATACAACAGTTCGCTCTCTCGAGATATTTCCTCCTCGAGTTAATCGCCACATCGTACTGTTCTGGTGTACTACAGAATGTATTCTACATAGATTGTGCGGAGATCAGGGATACTTAGTGGGAGCTCCCGGGGTATCAGCTACAGGGCAACTCTTGGAGAACAACTGCTATTCCCGATAATAAACTGAACACTTCCACCCTTTCGCATGAATCAGAGAGCTCTCCAATTGTGAAGGAGGAGGCTGTAGAGGAATTTAGGTGTTGGTGTAGCTCTTGGAAGTCAGATTTAAATTGGTGAAATTGAAACTATGCAACAAGGAACCATAACCACTCAAGGGGCACAATTTCAAGCCCTTATTCTCACAGGTTATACCTTGAAAAGGGGAAGTTTGCGGGGGGGGGGGATATCGCGAGCCTGCATCGTCATATTGGCATGGAGACAAATCGTGACGATGCGTTAACGTACGTGTGAAGCAAGTCGAAGATGTTACAAAGAGATACATGTAGACACAAAAAAAATACGTTGAGTTCTATTCGAAAACATGAGTCATTCAGGCCTATCATATCTTATTTGGGACTAATTTACTTTTACCAAGTACACCAACTGTTGCCGCATGCGCAGCGCTACACACTGAGTACAGTAGAACGCATCAAACTCACCACTCCGCATTTGTGTCTATGGGGCCATGGGGTGGACTGCATGAAGCAGTGTCATGTTTACATCAATGATAACCACCAGCCTCAGTAGTCACCAAAAACTACCCTGAGGTCGAATTTTCTGCTTCAGCGGCAAGATTTCTTACATTTCCCGGTATTGCGCGCAAGCACTACAACGCGTGCAGTTGAGCCATGTCCACCTTGTCGCTGCTTCTCAGTCAAGAATTGGGTGCCATTTTCAGCTAATGTTCAGTCCAGAAATGCTTGGATCAATTTTAATGCAGGAAATAAGGAAGCTATCTACGTATGCATCTGATGCTTTTTTCACTTTCCATTCAACGGGTAGGTCATTCACTTCTATCTTGAAGCCCCACTTCTCGCAAGACCTTCTGAAAGTCCATTCTGTTCGTGCTTGATTCACCTCATCACCTATTTGGGAAATCGCGCTTGCTGGGAAAAGTGTTTTTCTTTTACATATGAAGTAACAGCGCGCTTCACGAATAGGGTTGCTACCACCGAACCAATTTCCGCCATCCTCGATCTCCAAGCTGTCAGACTGAATTTAAGTTGAAGCCCAGTGACTCCAGACCTAGACTAGTTGGGAAGAATTCAACTTGGAATGAAGCAGCGCGTTTAAATTTGACGCTTTTCAGGTCTGTATACAACACACTAACCAGCTCGCACGAGTATCGTCTGAACAGGACCAACGCATCCCCCGCTGCTTCCACGGCATGGCTTAAGGTACTATATGATAAATCAATGTGATACAAAGTGTACAGGACCTTACTTCCTGCTCTATATGGCACTCTATCTCCCTTGGACCCGTGACTGGGCTTCAGTACCGACAAGCCATGACAAAAGCAGCAGTGTGCTGCTGTTCGCCTGTCAACTTGGAATAACTCATGACTACCCAGGAAATCATACTTGATAGAAGCTCTATGGACTGTTTTATTAAGTTTTGATCCACTAACCTGGTTGGTCTTCTCGTTAAAAGGAGCAATAAATTTGGATCCCATCAAAAGATGCATTTAACGTCAAGTATGATACATGGATCCGCACGGCATCAAGGAGTAGCGGAGAAAGCATATGATAAAGTGGATTCATGAATACGACAGAAGTCGCGCAGATCCTGTGTTGATACCCGCGGGCTGGTGGCCCCAACTCCTCTGTTGCAGATCCTCGTTCCCCGATACTCTCTTAGAGCTTCGGCCTCATGTACTGAGAAGCCTGCAAGCTGTCCAGAAACTTCTTCACATCTAAATGGAGACAGATTCTTCTATAACATTCTGAATATGTAGTGGATATTCCTATTGCATGTGGCGGAGCTGTTACGTACTAGTGGCGTTCACGTCGTGGCTGGAGAAGAGAGGTACAGTGTTGTAAGTGCCAGCTACGAAAATACAAAGGCAGCAAGCAGTAAGCAACCTCTGGAAAGGATATCATAGTGCCCACTCCGGAGTACACTATACAAGCGACATCGTGGTGGTGTTAGATGGAGCACGGGCAGCTTTGAGTGGTACAGGTGCAAGGGCTATGGGTGTAGGAGTATTGAACGTGTAGTGTACGTCTCGTCGTCGCTCTGGTGGGTCTATAATGGTGGCCACGAGGGGTAACAGATCAGGCATGCGCAGGAATCCGGTTGCAATGTGGTGGGTGCAGGGGAGGCACAAGCGTGGCCATGTGAACAGATGCGGGTGCTAGGGTGTTAGAGTGAGGGAAAAATCTGTTGAGCGCCTTGGGCTGAACAAAATCAAACGTTTCTGCCGTGGACTATCGTCTGAGTCAGCTTCTACATTTTGCAAACGAGGTAGCTTTCAACGGACCTGAGAACTAATACCGCCACAAAAAGTTCGCGTGACGCACCCCGCACCCGTTACAAGATATGCAATCTCATACTAATACCATACAGTGGAAGTGGGACTAGTTCTGGGGCGATTACCATAAGTAGCTAGGTATAAGAGGGGGTGCGCCTTAATGGCCGCGTGTAATCGTCAATCCCGGACGCCTACTGCATCGCCCTAAGCGACCCAACCTCGACGCTAAAGTTAGTCTGGGAATCATGTTACTTATCCAGCATTCAGCCTCAAGCACGATCGTTGCTGCAAGTGCGACGAGTTGGAATTTAGTAGTGCATCATGTGGCCCCAGTTAGTGTACTGTTAGCTGACCTCTCAACACCGGATGTGTCACCAGAAACCGTTGTCGCTGGATGCTTGAGGTGCGCCAGAACTTCGCGAATATGGTGTTATTGCCATGTGTTAGGTGTTAAGATGGCAAGGTGGCGCGCGGTGCCAGTGCCTCGTTCTCCCCGGGGGTGGTCTAGACGAGTAGTGAATGGAAGCAGTGCGTCTGAGGAGTGAAGAGTGAGAGCCTTCTGCTGTTGGTTATATAGTGTACTCTGGAGTAGACTGCGCACGTTTGCAAGTAGTGGATTACTTTCTGAACGAGGGCAGCACTCCAGCAAACAGCCGGTATAGTACGGAAGCAGGCGATGTCCGCTACCCAACACTAGAAAGGTAACATGTGCAATTAGACGAGTGGTTCAAAGCTGATTCTCACTGCTAGAAAATCCACTGCTCTGTCACGAAAAATGCCATTGTAGGTACGTCACTGTGATTCGTTGCTTGGTTTGCAGTATTCTGTCATGTACCCCGTCCAAAGCATTCGATGGTTCAGGTCTCTCTCCTATTCGTCTATCCGAGCTGCTTGAAGAGACAGCTGGACTAGTGAGCTTGGAAACTTCGTTTATAACTCTGTATTGGGTTTTCGTGCCCTTGAAAGAAAAAATTCGACTAGGCTATGAGGTAGACAGACCAGCAGCTGTGGTTAGGATTCTTGAATTCAACTTCCAGCGATCAACAGCGACTCTTCGAAATGTACTGTCCAGGAAAGATAGTTCTTGAAGGCCTGAAACTCCTCCAGCTGGGTGGGTTGTGTGTACTGCGGTTGGTTCTGGAGCTTGAGCATCCGGCATGTAGAGCGGTATGGATGATGTCTTCATATGTAGCGTCGTGGTGACTACGTGTATTCACCAATCCCGATGATGGCAGAGTAATACATGCGCCAAGTTGTTTCTGCACAGCCAGAGCATAGAGAAACTTCGTTCGGGGTATTTTGAGAAAGGGTATTATGTACGAGAGTGACGTTGTCGCTCATGGGCGGCTTCGCAGATGTAGTATCGCAGTCACGAGGCCTGGCTAGGGGGCGTTGACCTGGTAGTCATCGCAGAGAGCTCGGGTTCGTTCTGAACATGTTGAGCGAGAATTCGAAGCAACTGTACTGTCGCCGGTGCGATGTCCAGTTAACTTGAGTATGTGTTAAGCGGGAGGAGTGTTCGCACTTGACGAGGTGGGTGAGCAAATCTAGGAAACGTGCGCTTCTTTGGTGGCATTTAGTCCAGTGACAGAACCTCCCCTGCTCCAGGATTTCTTCTCACTTGTCCGGTTTTGCTCTTGAACTGCACGTAAGCAAAAATCTCGCTGCGGGATTCTTCTTGAATAGACAGTACCTATGGTCTGCGCGAACAGTTGAGGTGCCTTACTGATTCATTGTGAACATGCTCATAAGAACGAAGTATCGACGTCTCCCAGGGCCCATGAGAGACCGCCGTTTGATTGGGGGGTTGAATGGCAGCTCCTTGGTTGACGGGTTGAAGATGTCTCTCCTGGATACTCAACATGAGGCCGTGCGCCATTAACTGTTACAGTTGCAATTTCTGAACGTATGTATGATTTCTTGCCCACAAAACTGTGTTTGACATATGGACGATAAAGGGTTAAGATGCACGCATAACGTAGAGCCCAAGGGATCTGCGTAAGAGAGTTGAGTTAGGTTCCAAACAGCTGGGATCAAGCGGTACCTCCTGTATAATTGTGATGCCCGCGGCACTCGCTTATCAGAACGTACCTAGAGTTGCAAGGCCAATTACTGTGCAGATGCGGTGCTAAACATTCATACTGCTTCAGCCTCCTTGGAGAGAAACTGTTTATTGAACAACGATGGACCCTGTCATGCGAGTGAGTGTAGGAATCTACGGAGACAACCGTCATTCTGTCGGTACACGTGCATATTGTACTCCAAGTTTGCTTTGCATGTCAACAAAGTGTTCAAGTTGTAACAGCGTTTTGGATTCTTGAAGAACATTTTCAGCCAGTGGTAGACAGGATTCTATAGGCCGGCTGCTTGGAGTTAACGGGCGAATGTCCAATAGAGTGGTATCACTAGCAAGTCCTCCTGTCACTCGGGGTACGAAGAACTAGGAAAACAAGTCATCACCAAAATATAACATGAATTCCTTTTTCACAGCTGGTATGCAACTCATCGTCTACAATCAGAAATCATTGCTATGTAGATCAAGGGGGATTCTTGATGGTACGTTGAGATGGAACACGTGCTGCGTCCATCCACTCCGTATTTCGTATTTACACTGGCAACACTGCATTAACATTCGCGTTTGCATTCACGAGTTTCCAGGTTTTCCTACACGTCTCTCTCTCCACGACGCTTTAGGGGAGATTCGCAGCTGGAATTAGGTTTCGATTGGCCGTATGTGCACCTCAACTGAGCTGCTACTGCTCCGCGTTACGCGCGTTATGGGCAATGTCTCCGCAGTAGATTGCGTGACAAACCCTTGTTCGAAACTGTTATTAGAAACTGTGGTTTCATTTGTGGTATTAATGCTGTTCTTACAACACTCTTCACCTCAAGCAATCTTCCTCATTCATCGGTTTTATTGTGTGTGTTCGTGGTGCCCTATGCTCTCTGTAGTATGTGTCACGTCTCCATCAATCGAGACTGCAATAAAACAAAAGAGCGGATACAACGTTTCCTGCAAAAATATTATCAGTTCCATTCTAATGTCAATACGAAATACGGCCTGAGCGCAAAGAAACCCTTCTCGCCACAGCCATCACGGTTGGTACGCCAAGAACTCGCTACATTCACGAGCTCCAATCCGAGAACACCCCCACTGAAATATGCTAACCAAGCAGAACCGTATTTGGCAAATGTAGCACGATATTGTGCACGCGTGTCACGCCAAACCAATAAAACACAATAAGCGTCTTAGACTTTACGCCCCAATTGTACCTGTACGGGCGCGAAATCCTCGTTCGAAACATCATTAGGTATAACGCGATTATGTTGTACCTGCGATGCATCGCGATGTAGTTACACTCCGATTTGTCACGATTTTCCGGCATGTGCATGCTGTTCCAACGTTGCAAGTGTAGTGCATGGCAAGCATGCAGATGTTTTCTTCTTCAAGCAAATGACTGACAGCGTCGCTTTCGTCATGAAGAGCGCGAATTTAAATCACAAAGCACAACACTGGCGTGGTAAGAATCGTGTTAGGTACGCTAGGCCCCTAAGTCTTCACTTGCCCCACTGTGCAACACCCTCGTAGCGCTTTCTCAAGTGAAGCTGTCCACTACACGCTGTATTGTTACCAAGGACTCTGTCGTTGTACACACGGACAAGTCTCGAAGAGAGACGCCCACGGGTAGATAAGCAGTGGACCCGAGAAGGACTCGCTTGGAAAGTTGTGGTAGCAACCCTCTCTTGGCGATTATTTGTATCGTTAGCAAGTAAGGCGCTAAGGTTTAGCGAGTATCAAGTTTGAGTCCTAACTGTTGTGTCTCGGTGGATATAGATATCTTGATGTCGACCATGTTGCAACTCGGTCATTTGACACATAGAGATCACAACACACAAGTTAAGGTATGCTACATAAACAATCATATAGTCGCAAACTTTAACTTCACCCATTCTTGCGCTGTATTGGGAGGGTGCATTGTGACGAGTGTGGAGCCTACGGTTGTTACACAGAATGCTCCGCGTGTAGGCTGAACACCATGGTTTGAAACCTGGTGTAAATGATTGGAGAGTGTGCAACAAAAGAAGCTTTGAACATAGGGAGCCCTGTATTGAGGAGCCATCCAGCAAGATTCTAAAGGAGACGAGCGGTTGCCTCGAACGAGGGGATTTGCCGCTCAGCCCGGACGGTCTGGTTCGCTGCAGAGTGAAATCTGTTCGGGGAAAGCATTATGCAGACTTGAGAGAGTATTATGTTGACAAAGAAGTGCGTGTCTGTTGCCCTCTCCGTACACCCGCGTGTCGAGTTATTGCTTCTTATCGTTCAAGTCCACACACTGACTACGTCATACAGGACGGGCAAATTAAGCCAGGCAGTAAAGGAATCACGCTCAAGTCATCTGAGTGGGATACGCTTGCGCAATCTCTCCCTGGTCTGTTGGCTGCCCTGGGTGAGGAGAACACCTCGCACCTCGCAGTCATATCTCAGGTTCGAAGCGCTGCAGTTTGCTGTGACGAAGCAGGATTCTATGTTGATATTCGAGAATTCTTATGGACAGAGAATTCCAGCGAGGCGAACGGATTGCGGGGGCGGAGAGCGACGGAGAAAGGAATCCAACTGGGGAAGAGCACGCTACGGGTGAGCCGCCAGTTCTAGCTTCTTCTGTTTTTTACTTGTGGCAACGACTCAACGAGATGCGCTCGTCGGGCGCTGGACTTGACGTGGGATTGCACGCGCATGAACTCCAGAATCAGAGGGGCTGCAGCACCCCAGCATTGTGATGAAGACAAAGGCAGCAACAGTGAATGTTTTGCAATTTGATTTGCTACCCTTGTGCAGGCACTATTGATGGCTTCTCCGCACATCAGCAGGCTGCTTCCTGGATGTGCAGAACCGCCATCACCCCCGCGCTCTGCCAGGCTTTACCGTCCACCATCACCCCCATCACAAACTAGCGAATCATCGTTGCAAGATTCAAATGTTTCACTGCGTCCGGAAATTGCGACCGATTGTACATCTCATTTTGACGAGCCTCTGCATCGCAAGGACAGCATCGAGAGTCGCACCTCCGAGTACTCGTGCTTCGACAGTTCAGCGTTCGTTCCTCCCACAATCAAATCAGCGGATGGTGACATATTGTGGCAACTTGGCAGAAGCGACAAAAGTTTTATTTGCGCTAGTGTGTCACACTCGAGGGAGAATTGCGACGTGGCAGTACATTTGAGAGAGTGGTTTGGCGGTCCTCGAGGCCATGAGCCATCTCCTCGTGGGATTGCTTTAAACCAGCGTCAATTCTACGCTTTGCTCTCCCACTTTAAGGTATGGCTCGCTCATTCACTCGCGAGAGAATGCTGGACATGTTTTCTCACGACATGGTTCGAGAAGTTATTCTTATTTACATTATTAATAAGTATAGGTTTTTGTGTGTTGTGCACTGGTTGTTACGCATAGTACGCTCTTCACTAACACATTGCATCACCGGGGCATGGTAGCTTGAGCATAGCGGCGGAAAGTTGAAGCTTTGCAGCGAGACTCTTAGCAACTTCCGTTAACATCAACTATTCAAGTGTTTGCAGGTCATTACTCAGGTTCTACACACACATGACCCTCGCATGCAAGTACATCTGGACAGTGACATCGTTGTGCAACTCAGCTCTTCAAGAGACGAAGTTGTTATTTTTGACAGGCGCAGTCACTATTCGGTGGTGAGGATGCGTGGGCATCAGTGGAGTAATTTTCTTGCAGCCTTGCCGTCGATATACAACGCAACCCATTGGATGAATGCGGAGCACAATGCAATCAATGGTTGCAGCTCCACAAACTCTCTTTACGGATTTTAATTTGGAATGGATTCATGCGCTTGAAATCATGGTTTTTGTTGGCGGGTGTTGGGTTTCAGAGATGGGATTTGCTTTTGAGCAGGTGCAAATGATTTTGACAGCTACGGTCAGTGCAGAAGAGGCTTGCGGTCTACTTTCCAGTATAGATGGTAAGTAATCAAGAAAAGGTCAATGGTGTATAATAATATGAGTATTGCGCATATTATAATTTGGGAATGTGCAAAGTTTGGAGTGATTGTAAGAATTTATCAACAGCAAATTAAACCCACACGTCGCGACAATTATCCAATGTTGTAGGATCTCTACATTTCTAGAGGGAGAATATAGTAATTAATCATTATGCACAAACACTTCTGGACAAGTGCGGTGGGAATGTGCTCGTCGATCCTTGCACTAATGCACGAGCTAAAGTATCAATGCGGGAATTGAACCCGCGTGTGTAGGGGCATAGCACGCAGACAAAACACATCTCTCAACTCCATGTCAATGTTTCTCGTTGGAATTATACTCAACGTCATCACTTTCAGCTCGCAACGAGTAAACCCAGATTTTTGCATAACATGACTTGTTCGCTCAGAAGTTCTCTACCCCTCATTGTTTGCTTCCAACCTGTAAGGTTACCTCGTTGAAGTAAAGCGGCTGGATTACAGTACGTATGGCGCACCGTAGCGCATGAAATTGCTTGGCAAGTCACTGCTTTTACCATAAATTACGTTGCAATTCCCAAGTTTCCCGCCTTACAATATGTCCTGAATGTTCGGGTACTATGTTTGACCGAGACTTTGGCAGGCGACATCACAGCCACTTATCCTCATGTTCCACTTCTTGTTCTAGCGCATTCACACTTCGCGTGATGTTCCTCGCCTCGCGTTCTCAGCTTGCCGACAGTTTGTCTTTTCTCGCCCATCGGGCAGTGATGTCGTTGCAACGCGTTTTGCGTGTCCTATCTAGATAGTTGCAACAGGGCACGGGTTGACTATCACCAGCCAGTAGAAACTCCAACACAGTTCGTAGTACCACGCTTTTAGAAAAGAATTGATAAAGCCGCAAACTGCAAGGACGGCGTAAGTTGCGCGGTATATAATGTGCCGCTAGCTTCATCCATGCAATTTTTGTCTCGCTGCTGACCGGAAATATCGCAAACACTTGCTCACTAGCTCTGTTATCCTTCACCATGTCCAGACTTGTCTCAGCACTCGAGCAAGTGACGCTTAATCACATCAACAATCTTACAGCTCAGCTGCAGCTTCAACTTAGTCCTGCATTGAACGGGTTTAATTTTGAACTAGACTGCAGCCGAGTCCCCGATGCTGGCCCCGGCCCGGGGATGTGACACCTAATTTGGTTGCCAGTCCATGTTCTGTAATTACCACGTCCATCAATGCACTTAGTGGGATATCGATCTTGCTTGTTCTTGCACTCATCAGCGTGGCTATCATTGCAAGGACACGCGGGACCACGCATATCTGAGCCAAGTCCATGCAATAAACTATACCCGGAACAAATTTTCGATTCTGAGTGTACTTATTGTTGTTTGGACTTGTATTATTCAATTTTGTCGTATCCTGTGTACAGTTGGCCCCTGTTTGGGCACTCTTTGGCTGCCTTGCTGGTGAGGTGTTCAGCCGTGCGTGCTTCCTTCTCGGCACGTAGTCTATTTTGCAGAGAAAGAGTCTTAATTATACTCCCTGTAATTACAAGGGCCTTTAACCTGCATTTTTTTTGCCTCGTTCGCTTTGAACTGACGCTGGCGCTGTTGCTCTGAACCTCGACCTGCACATCGAAGCAGACAGCCAAAGTGCCAGTGCTGTTGGCATCGCTGACAAGAAATATAACTTGATTTATTGATTACGGTCTTCTAATGCGAGCTTGAGGAGTTACATACGCCTGACCTGCCTGGGCAAGGTGTGAGTCACGCCGTCCTCGTTAACTGTAGCCCCATGTTCAGCTGTCCACTGCTGTATATACTGTTGAAGAAGCTATCTAAGTATGCGTCTGATAGTTTCTTTTGCTTTCCATTCAGCGCGAATCAGTCATTCACTTCTATCTTAAGAAGCCCCATCTCTCGCGCAAGGCCTCATGCAAGTCCAATCAGTTCGTGCTAGATTACCCTCATCGCCTCTTTGGGAAATCGTACTTGCTGGGAAGATGTATTTTTCTTTTTATACATGAAGTAATAGCGTGCTTCGCGAATGGGGTTGCTACCGCAGCACCAATTTCGGTCTCCTCAATATCCAAACTGTTAGAGTTGAATTTTAGATGAGGCCCAGCCACGACTCCGGACATGGAGTAGTAAAATTGAATTTAAAACAAAGTAGCGCCTTTACTTTTGACGCTTTTCAGATTTGTATGCAACACACTGTCCAGCTCACACGAATATCGTCTGAACAGGACCCACGGTCCCCACGTTGCTTCCACGGCATGGTATAAGGTACTATGTGATAAATCAATGCGATACACAGTATAAAAGAGCCTGCTAACTGCTCTACATGCCACTGTATCTGCCTTGGACCCGTGACTGGGCTCTAGTATCGACACGCCATGACAAAGGCAGCAGTGTGCTACTGTTTGCCTGTTATCTTGGCATAAGTCACTGCTAACCAATAAAAGACACATCACAGACGCTGTCTGAACTGTTTTATCAAGTTTTGATCCAGTTACCTGTTTGATCCTCCCGTTGAAAGACGTACAAGAATTGGATTGCATGGGAAGATCCATCTTACATCGAGTACGATACATGGATCCGCGCGGCAACAAAGGGTAAAAAAGAAAACATATGATGAAGTGGTTTCACGAATACGACAGAGTTCGCACTGATCCTGGTTTGATATCCGCGGGCTTGTTGCATCAACCCCTCTGTTGCATAGATCCTCGTTCCCCGATACATGCTCACCCCCACCCAGAGATTTGGCTTCATCCTGGCATCCCTCCCTGCGCACTGGTCGATGTAATGTAGATTGATATGTAGAGAAGTTGTCAGCTCACGTTTGAACGTGAAATTTTGCGGGTAGCGACAGATGTAACGTGATTTCAACTTACGTGCCCTATATCAAAAACTATTTGCGTAAACGAAGATCTTTGAATTGGAACTGACCGACCATTATTCTCACGAGATATCTGGTTGCTAATTCAAAATTGTGATCCAAAAGTTGAATATGGCTCCATTGTCCAACACCGTGAACTTGGACAGAACTTGTAGTGAGAAACGAACTAAGAAGTGACGCGCGAATCAAGTTGAGGGCGGGGTTGGTTTTGATGCTTCATCGAATTCAATTAAATCTAAGTGAACGTAACTCCTGACAAATCCCCAAAAGCGCCCGCGCCTGAGGACTCTTAGTTGCTCACGACGCGTATTCCGATGCTTATCAGACACT
>JAULKQ010001938.1:0-16941 GCA_032356285.1 Smithsoniella earleae
GGGGTGGGTGAAAAGGACGCGCTCTTGAGTGTTTTGATCTGCTCGTTAGCTGAGCTCCTTATAATTAGCTTAGGATTTCGGCTGGGTTTGGGATTTTTTTTTGAAGGCGACTTAGGACATTTGCAGGGCGCTTTGCTCAGTACGAGCTGTAAGTGGTTGCATCATGCGTTGATCGAAAGGCTTCGCGGTCTTCATATAATAATGGCGACAAATGCACACTAAGAAGCAAATCATCGACAAAAATTGCAATAGCAACGCAATAAAAACCATAATATGGCGACTTATTGCACGCAATAAGTGCCATATTTGATCACATCACACAACATATGTGCCATAATTGTCATAAATAATCCCACAAACTCAGCCGGCAGAATGCAATTAACGCCATAAATGTACATAATTCGTTCATGTTCCACTTCCATAGATGCCATAAATTCCCATTATAAATGCGCAATAAAACGCCATAAACGCCATATTATGCCATATTTCCAGAGTTTAGCTTGGACAATTCCCGGAACCCAAACATGCTAGAAACGCCATATTACACGAACATATATGCAATAAAATTGGTATAGCATTTATGTATCCATATAAACATTTTGCAGGTTAAATCGACAGTTATTGACACTTTTGAGGTCCATATTTTATGAACGTTTTATCGACACTTAACGACATTGACATTTTTACCAGTGGCTGACGGAATGAAGATTAAGGCATGGAGCATGTAGCAAGAAGACAAGCAGCTACATAAGCTTAAGGCAGAAGACCCCGGTATATATCTACACCATGGCCACCTATAGGTTGACCATTGTTGACTACGATGCTCTGCTTACGTGACGCCGTTATGGCATGCACATGTTGACACCTGTTACAGGTAGCACTATTCGTGTTAGACCAACAAACTAACGTTTACTTTTTTCAACCCCGTTTAACGTGTAGCGGCCGTACACGGTGCCCATTTCCACGGTACCAACCCTCGTGAGGCCCCGGACCTAAATCTTGGAGATGTTGACGGTGCTTCATCAACATTTCAGAGACAACAGACTTAAGGGTGCCGTCACTGTTCACCAAAGTTTCCTGAGGAAGGAGTTGACCATAGTTCTTTTTTTGTACGCCCATCGTAAATCGCAGATTACCATTGATTCGGCGGAACGTCACGGCCTTTCGTTCACTTCGATGCACGAATTTTGTAAGCTTCCGGGGACCCAACGATTAATGTGAAATATGTTGTAGTATAGTGACTAACTGATTTCAGTGCATGATATGAAGTTATCAAGCTTATGTTCTTGTTACAGTCCAGTCTGAGAAATACAGAAACTTCCATATCTCAGCATGGACGACAGGTAGGAAAGTAAGAGTCACAACGTCTCTTGCTTTGCATTCCTCTTTTTCAAGCTGCATGAAGCACAGTTGCACGGTCTCAAGAGGGGAGTAACTTCTGTTCCATTGCTCGAATGCAGTATCAGAAATAGAGACAAACATAAGAGTAAGCGTTCTATCATTGGCTATGAATGCATAGTCTGGATTGACTTGTAAGGGAATGGTGTCACCAATTCAGATTATCTTTATTGCTCAGGAAAATTCAGCTTCGCATGATGACTCAAGCTCCAACCTTGTGCATATCTCCCCATACTCTGCTCTTGTTGTCATGTGCTCCAACATGAAACAACAGCAGGCAAATAAAGCTGCAGCACCGTGAATTACAAGTTGCTTATTGCACACAAAATGAACCAACCAAAAAGGGCGCTTCACACTCAAGATCTGCACAACACTGCGTGTTTAAAGCTGGTCCATACGCTCCGAGCAACACTAGTACTTGAGCTTTGGTTATTCGAGTGTGGGAGCTCTGGGATTGTTATGTCTTGAAAGTTCCGAACGACACATGGCCTTGATGCCAATCTGTAGATAGGGTCTCCGAACACAGCACGGTGCACACGTAACTTGCAACGCTGCCAAGAGGGTAGATTGCGCTCAAGCTGCTCACGGTTCCTGCGCCGCAGCAGTCTTCGGTTCCTTTCACACACAGGAGTTGTTCCAGAGCCCAGCGCGTTCCGAGTGCTAACGAAACGCTCATCAATGAACTCATACTGCAACCCAAGCCGCTGGTGCCGAAGCCTCGTCTGGTGCTGTGCTCTCAGTATTTCTTCAACTTGTTGAATGGCTTGTGCGGTGGCATTATCAGGCTCGTCACGTCCTGGACGCCTGAACCTTGTACAACGCTCACGAAGGCTCTCAGTTTCTGCACCTCCAAGGCTTGGCAGGCTCAGAGACCACTCTGGCCCACTAGAAGCATCTCTGTCAGTCTGAGCACATTCTACAGACTCATGAGGGTCAGGGCCATCCATCAAACTGACTTGAAAAGGGTCGCTCCGGATCCGTGACCCTGCAGACTGGATTTCCGAACCAGAAACACTTCTCCTCTGGGCAAATTCAGCAGAGCCGGGACCTGCAAAAGCTTGTGTTAACTCTCAACAGGGTTGAGGGCAAAACACAAGAATACTTCTCTGACAAAGCAGCTCCGCTGCAACTGCGCAAATACAACAATTCAATGCAATTCAATGCAACAATTCAAAGGTTGAATGACCGCTGGAGGCTTCAGAATCGCTGTACAAGCTTTACGCCCTCAACCTGGCATTCTGATCAAGCATGCAGCACAGACTCCAGCATGCATGGATTAAAGCATGTAACCTGACAAGAGTTTATTTTCACCATGCCATCTACCTCGCTGTAGATCGATTTGTAGTAGCACATGTGCCACTTGAAGCTATCAGAGCCTACGATTACATGTCCTCTTGTTCCTAGTATCTTCAGTTGGAATTTCAAATCAATGAACACAGATACCAACGAATCAGGTTTCTGCCATGTGATTTCTAACTTTAAATCGGATCGTCACTGGCCATGTAAAGGTAACAAGTGTATGCGCAGCAAGGATGAACTGACACACCATAGGGCGCAAGTGGATACGGCAGGAAGCCAAGACGTGGGTGGTGACATTGAACACTTGGCGTTTCTGTAACAGGGCCGCCATCATTTTGGATCGAAGGATCGGAAATGTTTTCTTCAATTGAGGGAGATAATTCTCCAGGCATTGCGGGAAAGCTAACTGTGGCGCTACGTGCACTGCCATGCTCTGAGTTCCGCTCTTGTATTGCATCCCTGGACCAAACTAATAGTTTCTCAGCTGCACCAAGAATTGCAACATAGGTTCTACTGAGGTTCGCAGGAGAAGCGATCGCTTTTGACTTTGTGTGCTGCCTCAAAGGGCAAGGGCTTCAATAATATTGCTATCTGGTGAATGAGCAACTGCCATGCTTCCGTTTAAAATGGTGATAGCAATGTGATCAACAGGCACAGTCAATTAATCACCTGAAAGTGTGTAGCTCCCCGCTATTAATTTCGCTGACATGGTACTGCTGTGAAGGGTTATCAGAAGACGCGGTACAGCTCTGAAGTTGTAGGTGATCAGTATCTCCAGGGTTTAAATCTGGTGCATGAGGGAGAACACCAGCTGGATAAACTGAGTTTGATTGACCTGTCTGAGGCTCGCTCGTAGCTTCTAGCTCTGCTGGCAGGGGCGCGTCAGCACTCCCTGTGACTGAACATTTCCGCTTTGGTGATGAAGTGGCCCGCCATTCAGTGTGAGTACAGGCAGGTTCAGTGATTGTGGCAATGTCACCAGGGTGTGTTGGGTCTGAGTCAGCGAGAACCAGAGGCTGATCATTCTGAGAATTGTCGGTAAGATGACTGAATGTTGTTTCCAAGCTGCTGGGAAGATCTTCCACTTCCACTTCCATTGTATTTCTGAGCTCCTCATCCGCTGGCTCAAGTGTGCCAATAACGTCATCAAGTAGAGGCACTGGCACACTCCTGATAGCCTTTTCAGATATTCTTGTCAACTGTGAGTGGCTTGTTTTCTCCTCGGGAAGAGGCGATTGTTTGGACAGGTACGAGTCCTCAGCAGCAACAGCAGCCTGATCTGCTGGCTTCACAGGAGATGGAGCTGAACAACTTTGCACCATATTAGAATACTCGTTTGTAGTCATAACTTGTGGAGTGCAGTAGTTGTTTGGGACTCAATACCAGAAGACTGTTTATACAGTACCTCTGTAGTAGGGAAATATAAATCAACACTGGTGAGTAAATCCACGAGTAGACTCGGTTAATGGTCTATGCTGTTGTCTTTGAGATGTAGCTTCAGTAGTGAGTAGCAGTGAAGCTAATGCTACTGTAATGTGATTGACCCACACAAGACTGTAGAAGCAGATTAGGGGCAGCAGGCACCTGAACTGGTGTTGCTGCTTGCTGGTACCCACCAGCAAGGAGGGGACTCGAATGTGCGAGAAAAGGTCTGTTGGGAGGGAGTTGAGGGTCCGATACTGTGGGGATGCAGCTGTGGGGCACCAGGAATATTAAATACTGTGGTGTTGAAAGAATTGTCAGAGCTTTCTGCATCAAGTGGGCTGCTGTGGTAAGTAGCAGGGGCGCTGCGGCTGCGAGAATGCTTGAAGCAGGCAGAACGTCGCGGCGTGATGATTATTGAGATTTGAGTCACATCTGAAGGTTCAATGCTTGATGAATCTGACGTGATAGCCTCTCTGTGAATGGAGCGATGAGATGTTGTGTTTGTTTGATTGGTGGCAGTTATGGTTACTCTAGTGTCAGAGGGAGACGTGTATTCAATTCTGGCATTTCCACAGACTTTGAAACACTGTGGAGGTACCTGCAGGAGTATAGAGTCACGCTGCCTGGGGCTGTGGCTACATGGTCTCAAGATCAAGCATGAAAAGTGGGTCTCACAGCTCAAAGCAAGAAAAGTAATATCACTTTCAAAGGATTCATAGGAAACAATATCCAGCTAGGAAACCGCATATTTATTTTCCTGGTATTTCGCTGCGCATAAATAGGTTACTGCAACACTATTCCGTGCCTGGTGTGCTTCCTGCAGATTTTAGCAAGCTGTTTCTCTGCTGCTTCAGGTATGCAATTTAAAACCTTAAGACATGTTATAAATAAATATTCTACACAGTGGATTATGAACCAATGTGCTGCTAGTTGCTGGAAAAGTAGTTGTAGCGTATAAATGTGGATCAGAGACAACAACAGTAGTACGCAGCTTTCAAAGGTTACTTGGGGTTTCGTACTGGAGGAGAAGGCCAATTAGGGGTAGCATTCAACGACAACCGTGCATCAAGCAACCTCTTATCAAGATCATCTAGTGCGCCTCTTGCTGCTGCAAAGGCAGAAGTGTGGGGTGCAGAGTTCTGCACAGTGCAATTCTATTACCTAAGAAACTGCAATGGGTAGTTCTAGTTCATTTTCGTTTGGCCATAGGATGGAAGCTCTTTTGCGTGGAACTCCCAGTGTGAAGATTCTCCATGTGCGCATTATCTCTCGCATGTTGATTATTGTAACAATCACAATCTGATGACAAGAAGTTCACAAGGGGCTGTCACTGGCAACCTTGAGGCTACTCCATGCCAAACAGTTCAGGGATATCTCATCCATAATACATGAAACAATATGTGATACAAATGAAACGATTTTTCTAGTTCGCAAATCAGCTGGAAGATCAATCTAAGTGCAATTCAACCGTTGCGGGGAATTCTGTCCTCGTGTACTTTTTTATTCAGAGTAAAGATCACACCACTTGGCTTCCCAGAAGTTGTGACTTACGGTCCAGGCTGCATTCCTCGGTCTTAGGGTGAACAGTGGTTACATGCCTGTTCCATGATGCAAGCGAGAAATCCACAGAGCCTGCTTGTCCAGCCCATTTTTTCGGCATTTGTTTATCTGATACACCTGGAGCTGATGCTGAACACATTGGATTATATCCCCTGGTACTAGTTTTGGCACTCAGTATCGAAGGTGTTTCAGTATCTTGGCTGCAAGCTGTTGCCGAGCTCTTTGACCTGCTACGCTTGTGTTTCAGCTGCTCACTGTACCTTGACTTTGACGGACTCGCCCTGACTGGTGAGTTGCTACAGGATGACAGTCTTCTTGATGATCTGCACATGTCTTTCACCTGCCTTGTGGGGAGAAGGGAGCTCCTCAAGCATGCACCTCTGCCTGTGATCAAGTTGCCAGCTCTGTGCCGTTTGCTGGTGTTAGTGCAAGTATGGTGGCTTTGTGTGCAGTGATTTGGGCAGTCCTGACTCGCAGTTTGCTCCCAGCTTATGGTTCTATGAATCTGTTCATCAGTATGTCTTTCTTGCCTGATTGATGGTTCTGTACCATGTGACGAAGCCTTCGGAGACACTTGGCCCTCGACTGTAATACTCCTAATGTTGATCTCTGGTACCTCGAACTCGTCCTCAGAAATGAGACTTTCGATATCGCTGCGCGCTGTTAGGTGATTGGACGTAAGAAGTTTCTCTTTTTTGTCTTCTTCATGCTGGGAATGTTCGGAGGGCTGTCGTCCGTCGTCATCATCCCACTCCACGGACGAGGGGGCAGGAGCTGACGATGACGATCCTGCTTCATCAGCAAATGGATTCTGATACATCGTGACATCCTTTCCCCCATGCTCACTCAGTAATTGGGACACTATGTGATTTCGAAGTTGTTCTTTCGCAAGTATAACCTTATCAAGCGGGCTGAGATGTGTATCACGCATAATCCGTGCTATGTTTCCGTGCGGATCACATGAGCCTGCAGTCAAAAGTTCATGGAAATGTTTTGATTGGGCACTCGATCCGAACGGCAGCCATTCGGATGGCACTTCTTCTCGGGGTTCATGACTATCACCGGAGGCAGCGGGTGATTTCACATCAACAGACGCAGCTAGCTCTGACTTCAACATGTTAGGATCATCATCTTCATCACCCCCTTTGCTTGTTTTCGGCGCCGAAAGGTCAAGTACTCGAAACGTTGTATGAATTGGACTTTGTGTAGACATAGATGTTGATCGAGGTGTATGAAAAGATGTCACACTGCTGTAGTTACATTCTGTGCGTAAGAGCTTGGGCGTCTGTGTCGCTTGAAGGCCAGAAGGCGTTGAGCAGAGGGGCGAATGATACGCAGAACGTGGGGTCTCGTTTCGGTTGCCGGTATCTTCTACAAGCCAGGGCTGCAAGCTCCTTCTCTCACGGCTATCACCCATCTTTGTGTCTACATCACCTGATTCAGATCTCTGATAGCAGTTCCAAGGAGCTCTTGTCACCGGGTCCAGGCGCTGATTCTCCGTAGAGTCTGTTGTGAGCGATTTTTCGTCCTGGCGAGACACCAAGCTCCAAGAAGTTTCATCATTCGCTACAGCTGAGGATTTCCGCTCACTAGTTTCTCTCCCAAGTGCTCCATGCTCGCCAGGATTCAGGTCTGAGGATGGCTCCACAATAACCTCGCACAGCTCATGTCCAACCTGCAGAGGTGGAGATGCGATAAAGTATCAGGTGATATTATTCACACACGGGAGGGAGACTCTGGGCAATTCCACTCCAGCTTGAAGGGTCACCTCTTCAGTGCGAGGATGAATTCGGGTTGATGGGAAAGCACTGAACTCCATTCCCGGAGGTTTGTGTCGCGGTTGGTATGAGTTGAAAATTGTGTTTTCTTCTTTTCTGAGTGGTGTAGTCACAGATGCTCTGAAGGGATCTCTCATCCCCTTTTGAACCTGTTGTCTTGGAGCATCTTCTTTAAACCCGTTCAACCCACTCAGCGTCTCCAACTCACAGCGACTTATGATATAATTATCACTATTCATATTACAACAACTCACGTTCTGGTCTATCGTACTAACGGGCAGCGTTGTCAAGTGCGGTGGACTGCTCACGTGTCAGTAATCAGAAAATGTACCGATCACGTGTCTTCAGCTGTGTATTTAGTATAAATTAAGAACAAGAGAGATTCATGAGCTATTTTTTGCTCGTTTTGACTCGAGTGGAATTATGTTTCGTTGTTCGATGATACGAGGTTGTCAAGTGTTGATCGTTTCACTGATCTTCTCGAAGAGCAGAAAAACAACACATAGCAACCAAAACGTACGGGGTACTCGTAGGTAAATCGGCAGAGGAACTTCCAACCGAGATCCATGCGTAAATGCGTACAATTGACTCTTGCATTGTATTGAGCAACCCTCGCTAAGTAGGCAGCTAGATGTGCCAGCCTGTTGATACGACATGTCGTGAAATGGGGCACTATCTGAGATACACTGTATAAACCAATCACTCTACTGTCAGATGAAATTGGACTGCATGTATATTGGATGCACAGAGGGAGGTTTAGAGGTTGGGGGTATGCAAACAAACAAGCACGAAGTCGCAGCTCGAAAAGTCCAACCTCTTGTCGACTTTGTTTTCACCTTGTTGTAAAATGTCGTAACCAAGAATGTGCTACGTACGCGCACCTTCACACACCTCATTGCCATTCATAACTTTGAACAACTCGTTCCGGGTTGTCCAGGTTTTCAAGAACTCAAACATCTTCAGGGTGCTCTTCGAGCTTCGACAATCGGGTGATTAATGGGCTTCGAGAAATCGGACGCGTTCGGTTTCATGAGTTTCGGTACGTGTGTTTTCAGAGGCAAACCTCCACGCGTTGCGCACGAGTTGACTGCAGCGTGCAGATTAGTTGATGATTCGTCTTGAATGCTGCACTTTCAAGTGGTTGGCGCTCTAACGACTGTGCCCAAATTTTTCAGAGGTAAGCGCAATTATGTTCTAAACGACCGGTAGGTTGAGATTATAGAACAGGGCAATGCTCAGAGTCTTTATCTTAGCATACGTGCAGCTGCTGGGAAGTTTCACATATACTGCTCTGCATCTGTCAGACTACGTTGGTGAGGATACCATCACCTTGTTGATATTCAGGTGCAAAGAAAAATGCAAGAATATGCGCACCTATGAATGCCATCAAAACAGATGTCCCTAAAACATGGTTTCTAGCCTTTTAAGCCGCTCTCTTACAACTAAGACCTATTTGAAGAGTTGCAACCTGAACCTGAGCCTTCGTTTGCGCAATGCCATGCGTGGAGAGCTCACAAGCGCATTGACCACGTAAAGCTCTTTTTGATAGCTCACAAGCGGAATCTGTCCCTGAGATGGTAGCAAAAGTCATCTGCTTCTCTATCCCATTGAATTTAGGGCTGTATGACTGGATCACAACACAGTGTCTAAGTCTGACGCTGTCTGGACATTACCTTGTCACTTCCGCAAGCAGCGCTCCCTACAGCGAAAACAGAGCACACTGCCGTCCCTCCTTTCATTTCAAGTCTTTAGTCGCATTTCATACACCACGTCGACAAGCGTCTAATTCAACGAATTGTGGACTTTTGTGCCAAGAATGTGTTTGCCTTGAAATGAACAGGCCTGTGAACTTGGCATAATTTTTCTCAGTACGGGACACAACTACTGTACAATCCTAAATACATACCTTATGGATGATCAACGGTTGCGCTACACACTCAAGAACCTAAGCTACGAGTACCCTGCAGCTATAAGCTGTTGACTGATTAAGATATTACGTTCCTACCAAGCAAGCGGAGGTGCGCCGAAAAGGGAATAAGGCATGTAGCCGGGTTAAAGAAACACATTCATACTCGTAAATACTGAGCGCACATGTATGTTTATTGTGACTATCCAAGTTCAACGCCGCAGGTTTCTGAACAAGAGCCCCGCGAAGCCCACAAACTTCCGGTTACCAACTTCAATCTTGTCATCGGAATTCGTTTGTATCTGTATACTACCAGCAATGAGAAAAGAAAGAGTAGTCACTTCAGGCATACGACAGTAGTTTAGCCAGCATTTCTCTAAGGCCAGTTTCTGTTGTTCAGAATTATTCAACTACTCTACACTTTGTAAGATTTCACGATTCTCATACTCCTGCTTTAACTTGTGTGTTTCGGCCCTTCATTTGAAGCTATGTCTCGATCCAGGCTTCGTTTATTTGTAAACTAGTCCAGTAACAACCAAGTAGTGACCCCTGTTAACCTTATGGCTGTGACAGGCACTCTACTGAGGTTAAACCAATTATTCTGACACACAATTCAGCAGATTCTCCAGAATGATTGCATTCATTCTACATACTATAATGCTTAGCTCTCTTGAGGGTTTTGCGAGGAAGGTCTCATGTACAGAGCTTAATGCCACAGTTGTGTCACCTGTAGAGGCAACTGAGGTACATTGGACAATAAATAATTCAAGTATGTATTGCATAATAAAATGGTGGGCATGCTTGTTTTCTTCTCTAGTAGATTTCTCTCCATTGTTCGTCAAAAGGTTCTAGGCAATGTAAAAATTCGGCGACCACTCGGCAGCTAATTCAATCTTTGAATAGTTAATTAAGTAAGTCACATCATGTTGTTATATTGAATAATTGAAGAATCTCTGGACATAGTTTCTTCTCGAAAAGCCTCAAACCTCTCGCATAAATTCTTATCTCATTGCTGGGCGGCTTAGGTAGACAGAGGTCTCCTTTGATATACTCCCAATGAGATTAGATACTCTGATTAGATATTCACAGAGAATGAATCTTGAGCAGTAAATCTTGCTCTTCTCTTGACAAGACCATAAATCTTGCACTTCCAGGCATTGATTGAGTCAGCAAAGAAATCTTTGAGCTAGTATTTTGCGTGCCTGCTGTTTGTTGTGTTCAAGCATCATTCATTTTTCATGCTGCTCATGAAAACTTGGTTTCCTGTATGAGATCACTAAATCTTTCTTAAGCCCCTTAAACACAACATTATATGCTCCACTGGCCGAGTACATGCTGTTTTATAGTGAAAGAGTTGATGTTAAATATCTGCTGCGGGGCCCGGAGCAGTTCTTCAATATTGGTGTCACGAGGGCATCTGCACGTGTATAGGTGTACGGTAGACTGAGAATAGACGCCCGGATGTTGCGAGTCATGAAAACGCAATTCTTGTTAGTGCGTTGTCTATTTGCCGTCGACTTGAGCCTGCGCCAAAGCTTTTGCCGCTTTGTGCCTTGAATTGGATTCGAGGCAATATGAGAAGTCAAATTCAGAGTTCTATATTTTGACCATGGGTGATTCACATTGTCATTTTGAGACACCCGAGTGTGTACTCTGTATCTGACGGCTGTGCAACTGATGACTCGCGTCAGCCATGATTGCTTTCGAGCCAAGCCTGAACTCCATGGGACTAGAATGTGAGAGTTATGAGCGAAATTGAAAATAAAAAGGACTTCACGCCATTATGGACGAGTGAATACTCCCTGGGATGCCTGGGATGCGTGTAATGGGGGAATGTGTTTCGAGGCCACGAGAGAGTCTTCAAGATAGGATATACGCAGTAAATGTTTCGTGATGGATTTCATCGGCCCCGCAATGGTTGAGAGAAAGATATTGGGTGCCAGAGGGTTCCACTCTCACTATCGGTGTGAGTGTGGGTCGGGATGGAAATGGTTACAATTGAGAATGTAACTGAATATGTTGTCGTGCGTTAACCCATGTAAAATTTTTTAAAGATCGTCAATGCGGAACGAGCTCAGGGCCAAATAGTCTATTCCCAGGTCACGTGCAATCAATGTACACCGTGAAATCACCAAGCCATGGCGCGTACGCGGATACGGGGCAGTTAGCAGTGAGAATGTGTAGAGGATGTGGTGTTCATGATTGGGCGCTACGACATATCATGAAAAAGGAGGTAACCAATCTTCCCATCACTAGCAGGTGAGCTATTATCTCTAGGCGGGGTAATACCTGTATTCTTCCATGGGTTCGCATTTGAAACATAAGCCCTAGCGGGGATACAGAGCGGTGCCATAGCAATTACCATATTTCAGAAATACAAACAAGAATAAACGCCTGTCTCAGAGGACATGAAGTGCCTAACAATATCTGGGGGTCTACGGCAGACTCTGTATGCTGCAAGGCGTTGCAACGGGTCTAAATTCTCTACCCACGTGAGGCGAGCCGTTGACGTGTGGCGCACTTATTTATTTATATCTCTGTTTGCACAATTTATGTGGCGCCGTCACGTAGTTACAATGCAGGAGAGGCAGGCTACAAGAAGTACGATAAGCAGGAGCAAAGAGAGTATTGATCTCAAACCTCCAAGAGGGACACGAGATTTCTACCCTGATGAAATGAGGCTCCGCAAGTGGCTATTTGGAGAGTTTACGGCGGTGAGCGAGCTGTTTGGATTTGAGCAATACGATTCGCCAGTGCTGGAGTCCGAGGCTCTCTTTGTTCGTAAAGCAGGCGAAGAAATTCGGGACCAGCTTTTTAATTTTGCAGACAAGGGTGACCGTATGGTTACTTTGAGGCCGGAGCTGACTCCTTCTCTTTCTAGGATGTTCCTCGCACGCAGTGGAGGCCTTCCGCTTCCAGTCAAATGGTACAACATCGGCCAATGTTGGCGATATGAACGTATGACGCGAGGGAGACGACGTGAGCATTACCAATGGAATATGGATATCATCGGCATCCAGGGCGTGGCAGCAGAAGCAGAACTGTTATCAGCTATAACCACGCTCTTCAAGGTGTGTTCTATCGACATAGCAGAGCCGCAGGTTCACAGATACAGTCAAAGCAACATGTGATAACTAATTCAAATCTGCAGAGACTTGGGTTAACCCACGAAGACATCAAGATTCGAGTCAACAGCCGTAAGGTCTTACAGACGATAGCGCAGCAAAATAACATTCCTGACGAAAGCTTCAGCGCTGTTTGCGTCATTCTTGACAAGCTCGAGAAGATCCCTGAGGAACAAGTATGCTGCTGACTTGTACTGAGACATTAGGTGTGCATACCGCGTAGTAAAGGGACCTTGGTGCTGCATTTCCAGTTCCACAAGCTGTCCTACCCATACCAAAGCTAGTGCTTCATTTACGTTTTATGCTGAATTTTTCTACAACCTTTTCAACTCATGCTGGGTCGCAGGTAAGAATCCAGCTCGATGAGTTGAGTGTTGACAGTGCCACTCAGGACAAGATACTTAATGTCATGTCCTGCAACACTCTCGAAGAGCTCTCTCAGACATTGGGACCATGTAGCGCTGTTGACGAGCTGAGGCAGCTTTTTACTTTGGCTGAGGGTTACGGCTACGCGAATTGGCTTGAGTACGATGCTTCGGTAGTTCGCGGTCTAGCGTACTATACAGGTTTGAACTCCATGTTTCACAAAGTATACAAGGTGCCTTTTGACTCGAATTGGGATGCTCAGTATTCTGAAGTGAAATGTAGGCACTGTATTCGAGGCGTTTGATCGAGGAGGAGAGTTGAGAGCCATCTGCGGGGGTGGTCGATATGACCAGCTGCTGGGAACACTGGGTGGAGAAAACGTGCCCATGGTAGGATTCGGGTTTGGAGATGCTGTCATTGTAGAGCTACTGCAAGAGAAAGGGTTGCTTCCAGCAGGTGGACATAGTGTGGACGACGTCGTGGTGTGCATGGAAGAACAGCTGCGCAGTGCAGCGTGCGGTGTTGCTGCACGGTATGCTTATCACTACCATTTGTAAGATAACACGCTGTCTTGCTTTTGGCCAGCAGGTAGACCATTACGATTATGGGCACTGTAGGTTGAGATCGAACGGGAAATCAGTTGATGTTGTTCTGGAGCCCAAGAAGATGAAATGGACCTTCAAACACGTGGAAAGATGCAACGCGAACCGTATGATCATCATTGGATCTCGAGAATGGGAGCAAGGATGTGTTCGAGTAAAGAACCTGAAGAGTAGGGAAGAAGAAGATGTGAAGTTTACAGAGTTACAGTAGGCTTAGCTAGTATGTAGTTTGCCCAGATTCAAACTTAACCATGTCAATCCTTTAGAGTTCCAATGCAGAATTCTTCAATCAAATCATGTACACGTGGTGGGTGTTGGGGCCCAAAGAACTCCTCTGTGCTGTCAGCCCCGGCATTCCTCAGTATCGCGTCCCCGCCCGGGTGCTCGTCTACGTATGTAGTCACATCGTATACCTTAGATACGCCTCTTTGCTTGAGAATGATCCAGAGGTCTTCTCGGGTATTATGCTGAGCAACGTCGGCTGCGGAATAGGTTCCCAGCTCGAGCTTCTTCGTATTCACCGGAGGTGGCACCACGAAAACCTTGACCAGGTACCTGCAGACTATAACCAAAAGCAATACGAAAACCCCTTTCGCAGCTGTTCGGGTGACTTGTGCTGTCTTCTCGTCCAGCTCTATCATGCTTAAAACTCCTGAGACTCCCAGCTCCGGACGATACTTCGAAGAGCAAAGATGAAGTGGTGCTGTGTGCAAATATTTACAATGACAGGGCAAACAAGTTTCATTCAATTACATTATGCTACAAGCAACTGTTTCTCCAGTGAAGAGGGGGTCCCGTGTCATGTTCTCTCTTCGTGTCGTCAGGTATCTCACCGAAAACCTGAAAACTGTAGAAATGGTACCTCGCGAAACTCAACACAACAGAGTCCGCTTAACGTCATCCACTCGAGTAACTTCCACACTTTAAAATTATCCGGGCTACTACATGTGTTACAAGTTTCGCTGTATGCCAGTCATATCCATAGGAGTCTCTTAGAGATCTTAGAGATTGGCTAGGTTAAGGCGTCAAACAAAGTGCCACAACGTGAAAATGTATGGATACAGAAAACTGTTGACTTTTTTTTAGCTCTCTTGGGAGCTCGGGCGACGCGAGATGCTTGAATTGATCGACTCTGGTAACAGTTCCGACCCCTTTTGCGCACTTGACTGCCTGACCTTGCTCAAAATCAAGCTTTAGATGACGTTTACCCTTATCTCTTAATCCTCCTTTTTAAGGTCTTAGTTGTGCAGGTCATCGTCGAAATTAAGGAAATAGCTGTTGTTGACAACAGTCCTTCGATTACAGCCACAACTATAAGCGCATTCTTCTGAGCGCATACTGGTTCCGAGTGACATCGTCTAGAGAATACCAGTAAGTATGAAGTTCATCTCATCTGTGATCACGATCTCCAACATTGGTAACCCTCAAGATTCTTCAGTTCGATACGAGAACTACTGATAATATGTTAGACTGTATGGTGCTGTCAAATATGGTAGTATGAAGCTGGTCAGCACTGTATCTGCGTGAAGTATTATACCTGCACTGCCAAAGCGGCATGGAGATGCTGCTCACCAACCAAAGGAAGTTCAATACAGTCTTAAAGGCGAATTTTTGTTTGACAGTAAATAGTAGAATGCAGTAAATAGTAGAAGAGGTCACCATTTCACTCTCGCCTCGGTAAGCATGTTGCTATACTTGAACCCGGATGGTGCGCATGAAGAACGATTAACATCAATTTCCAGGAAAATCAGGAAAGAATGTCGCTAAAATTAGTCTGAAAAGTTGGGCCGTTACGCCAAGGTCGAATAGCCTAGGTTGCATCATAACGCAGTGAATCATCGATGTTATGAGAAAGGCACTGAGTGGAGTAATGCTGCCACTCAACCATTTGAAAACTGCATGACTTCTGCGAAAAAGACCATGCTTTAGCAAAACTGCAATCCCAGGGCTCGATGGTGATTTGAGTCGCTCGTTTTTGCGGCCTTGCGGAAATCTATTGATAAAGCATCGCCAGGCACTAGCTTCACTACAGCACGGGATTCCGTAGCATGTTGTTTTGAACATCTATCCGGATTCAGAGAGATATGCTGCTTCCTTTTTGTGTCCAGGCATTGGAGGAAGAATGGACCTTACTTCGAAATTTCCGACAGCAAACCCTCTCTCAGACTAGAGCATACCACTTCAGCATCATCTGTCGAAGGATAACTTCATAGCTTTTGGCCTGGCCAATGACTTGGTCAAGCAGTCTGCCAATGATGACTGCTTGATACATAATCAACTTGAATGCTTTCCTGACGGTGCTGTTCGCGGGCAAGTTTAAACTTGGTGTCAAACTGTCTCTTGATAACCTCAAAGTGTCTCTTGATAACCAGCATCTGCACAATTGCAAGGACATGGGTTCATCAGAGTGGTTTACCAGTGCTTCCGTGTACTGGTGGCATCCACTGTGGAAGTTACGTGAGATGATTTGGTGATCTCCTATCCGTGCTGCTTCTTGTCGCGGTATGACCGCTTTGCATCTCCTCAGGGCCCTCTCATGCCATAACGAAATGAAACCATCTGCAGCAACTGGCACCACAGTCTGTATAACTCTGAAGAGTCTTGCATGCAGGCCAGGGATGTGTACGCCGCCAGGAAGATGGAATGTTGGGCATTCACTGGTCTTGCTGCAGAAGGGGTTGCTTCCCTGCAGGCAAGAAGCGCATATTCATGTAGAGCTCGAACAGGGATTTTTCAAAAAATGCTGAAGTCTAAACCGCGTCAGCAAAATCGCATGCCCTGATAGCCAAGATGTCACGTCGTACATCTTCAGCCGTATTGAATTTGGCGGCAGAGGCAGAAGCAATCTGCAGCTGGCTAAGCCTGCGCGTTTTCCAGGCATGATTGAACCATTCAAAAAACAAAGATAATACCAACAATAGAAGATCTCGCAGGAACTAAGGCGCAGTATCAGTGCCTGTCTGAGGACACGTGTGACAACCTGTGCTGAAAGCGAGGTCCTACCAGTCTCATTTACCGTGGTATTGATAATGAGCAATAGTCTAACACTTGGAGAGGGTATTATGCACTTGCTCTCTTTCACTCTTCACTTCACTTTTATTCTTCACATCATCCAGCTCTCTTTGAATCCATCAGAAGAGCACCATGCTTGTACTAGTGGCTAAGGTCAACCCCATACTATTAGTCACAATACTTCCCCCTAAGGATTTAAACAATTCCTAACATTCTACAAGCTCAGATATGTTGTTGTGGAGTCAGTACTTTTGTCATTACATCAGCAACTTGTTCACTAGTTCCTGCGATTCTGACCTCATTCCTCTCCACTCTCTCCTGGATGAAACGAGCATTTATCTCAGCATACCAACTACGATCATTCAAACTGGGTTTCTCAATAATCAGACATGCAATAAAGCTTCAACACGTCAATGCAACAGCATTCAAACCTCATCCCCAATCTGTCAACAAGTGAGAAAAATATACTG